>JAVXUM010000021.1:7819450-7831557 GCA_035590655.1 Pouteria glomerata | reverse complement strand
TTAACTTCAGGGCCCTTAGGGAATAGTCGAGATGCGCGCAAGCTGGTCCGGACACCCTGAATTATCAAAAAAAAAAAAAAAAAAAATTGTTGACCTAAATTTTCATAAACTGTTTAAAACTACTAGGGTTGTGGCATAGGTCTACAACTTGCCTATTAGCTCCCAAAGTTGTAATATTTACATATTTTAAATAAATTAAATTTAAAATACACATAAAAACACCTAAATTATATTGAGCTTGGAAAATAGTTTAAAAATTTATTAAATTTAAGAAATCTAAGTTCTTCAACTAAAACAAATCTTAGTATATTTTAAATTTAAAAAATAAAAAAAAAATTATCTGATTGCTAATTAGGTTTGTGAGTAATAACTTTGTATAGAACTTTAAATTTACATTTAAACTAGTTATATTAACCCTTCAATTAAACAATTTAATAACACTTAATATTTGAGTTATTTTTATAAACTACAACGAATGGCATACGATTAATAATATTAGTATTTTTAATATTAGTTATTTTTATTAACCCAATCAAAATTTATTTTAATACAATTAATAATATTTTTAACTCAACTTAATTTTGCAAAATGAACTAATAATTTAAAAAACATATATTGAAATTTACAAACTCTTGAAATAAAAAGTAGAGATATGAGTAATTAGATAAGTGTGAGATTTAACATATATTTTGAGCCAAACCGAACTTGAACTTTTGAATTAGGTTAAGTTAAGATTTGATAAAAATATAAGTTTTTAATACGCATATAGAAACTTAACTTTGATTAGTTCTATTGATTTATTAAAATTTACATAACTAAAAAAAGTATAAATATAAAATCATACTAAATTATGCAACTTCATTATTATGTACATGCCACAAAACACTTGATCTAACTAAATTTTATCTTACTAATTGATTCATGTACAGAACTTTTATTTTTTTAATCGATATAAAATATTATATAATCTTATGCATTGCATAGGTTCACACTAATATATATGTGAGTGTAATGTATGGGCGGTGAGTAAGAGAAAAAATATATGTAAATGTCAAAGTTATTTAATATAATCTGTTATGTTAACAATTTTGCTTAATAGAATTTTAAAGCAATATCTATCATCTATATATTACAAAAATAAACTTTTATATTGGGCAATGATAATGCGAGTTCTAATTGTTAGCGCCAAAGTTCATTTAATGCCTTTTGTAAGTACTGACAAAATTGCCTTTATCTCTTATTTTATATTCTCTCTCTATTATTAAATCTCCTCATTCTTGTATAACCATCTCCATCTTTCTCTCTCTCTTTAATAAAGACCTCTCTCTCTTTCTTTAAAAAGGAATGATATCTAATTCTTAAATAAAGTCGGTTCAATTATACCCATTTAATTTATAAATAATTTTTTTACTACTTATCCTATATTTTCCATAATTTACATAATTAAAAACTATGCAAATTAAAATATCCAATTAATAACCCAAAAAATTAGAAAATATTTATTATTTAACATTTTTGTATTGTATACTTAATTTTAATTTTATATTCTTAAGGTTTTATAATATAAAAATAATAAAATTAAATTTTAACATTTTCATGACATCTAGTCCAAAAGAATTACTATACACATTCTAAATACTATAAAATTAAGTTTCAACTATAAAATATATAGATGAACTTTAATAAATCATCAATATTAATTTTTAATATATTAGCAATGTAATAATTAAAAAGTGATTTTAATTTCTAATTTTTAAACACTTCTTGTTATAATCATCAAAAATTATTTTTAAAATAATTTTTAAAAATACTTTATTGTAAACTACTAAAAATCTTTTTAAAAAATTATTTTAAAAATAATTTTTTTTATATTCTATTAAAAATTATTAAAACCATTGATAATTATTTTTGATAATCTATTTAAGCTCACCTATATAATATATAGTTTCAAGCTTAATTTTATATTATTTAGAGTGGGTCTAGTAAATTTTTCAAACTTGATGTCAAGAAAATATTAAAATGTAATTTTATTATTTTTATATTATAAAATCTTAAGAATATAAAATTAAAATTAAGTATACAACACAAAAATGATAGATAATAAATATTTTCTTATTTGTTAGATTATGAATTAGATATTTTAATTTGTTTAGTTTTTAGTTATATAAATTGTGAAAGAATATGAGATAAATAGTAAAATATGAGATAAATAGTAAAATAAAATATTTATAAATTAAGGAGTTGTAATTGAATGGACTTTAGATTTAAGAATTAGATAGGAGGAAGATTAGTTTTTTTAAGAGAACAAGGGATGAGCCAATATTAAAGAGAAAGGGATCTTTATTAAACAGAGGAAAAAAAAAAAGATAAAAATGAATATATAAAGATGAGAGAAATTAATAATTAAGAGACAATCTAAAATAAGAGATGAAGGCAATTTTGTCAATAGCTACAAAAGATATTAAATAAGTTCTGGCAATAATAATTAGAGTTCTGGTATTATCTCTACCCTTTATATTAGTATTTATTTTTTTATATCCACTTTCTTACAAAATTATAAAATAAAAATAAAAAAATA
The DNA here is from genome assembly GCA_035590655.1 of Pouteria glomerata. Lineage (NCBI taxonomy): Eukaryota > Viridiplantae > Streptophyta > Magnoliopsida > Ericales > Sapotaceae > Pouteria > Pouteria glomerata. The sequence continues at coordinate 7,828,979 of JAVXUM010000021.1, read as the reverse complement.
AGATATGATTGTGAGAAAATTAATATAAAAAATAAAATGTGCATCTATTTACACTCCACAAATACCTCTTACACTCTATTTTACTTTTATTTTATAATAAAAATTAACATTTTTTAAATATATTCAAAATACAATATACTAATTTTTTCTTTGATATTTTGATAAATGAGTGGACAATTACAAGCAAAATTTTTTATGAATTACCTTATTATGATAAAAATTTTTAGCTATAAAATTTCTTAAAAAAATATTTGTTATTATAAAAAACTCAAATTAAGTTTTAAAAAAAAACTTATGATTTATTTGATAAATTTATCTGTATAGTTAAAAGTTAATTTTTTTATTTTTTTTATTTTCCTAAGAAGATATTTTTGGTAGTCTTATTATTTATTTATTTATTTTGTTTTTGTACAAGAGTGGTGAAAATAAAATTGGAGATTCTATTTTGAATTTAGGGATAGTAAAAAAAAATAGTAAGGGTAAAGAACAATTAGAAATTGATTGTTTTATTTAATTAAATTATGAAATAAAATATAATAAAATTTATTTTTATATGTTTGCTAAAAATATAAATATAAATACAAGTATAAATTATTTTAGTCTTTAAAAGTAATTTTTCCTATTCTATTATAGGTCAAGGATGTTTGTTCAAAATTGCAAATATTTTCTGTATGAATATCAATTATGTCATTTTAAATTAGACATAAGAATATTTAGTCAAAGAAGGATAGTATGTAATTTTACTTAATGAAAAAAAAAATAGAGTGTAAAAGTATAATTTTATTTTATTATTTTTATTTTTTATTTTATAATTTAGTAAGAAAGTGGACATAGAAAAATAAATACTAACGTAAAAGTTATTTATTTAATATATAGATGGTAAATATTGCTTTAAGTTTCTATTAAGTATAATTATCAACAAAAAAAATTACATTAAATAACTCTGATATTAACATTTTTTTTCTCTGAATTATCACCCATATATTACACAGACCCATATATATTAATATTATATCGTAATTATATATATATTTACAGTACAATAATCAATGTGAAGCACAATAATCAATGTAAAGCGAAGCGACCATTCATTACCCATAGAACCCACCCACCAAATCAATTGCAGTTCCATAGTCTTCTTTTTCAACAACTCATTCTCCAATTTCACGGTCGCCGTGGCTTCCTCGATTTATTCTTTAAACTCGTTTGTGCAGTAAACGAGTCTGCCGAAACTCAACGAATTTACTTATGATTTTGGTCCAAATTCTTTTATTAAAGTAGATGATTTTAACTTAATGAAATTGCTATTCAACAAATAATTTTCACCCTATTTTGGTATAATAGTTTAAAACTGACATACAATTGCACATATTAACCATTTTTCGCCCACGGAGTCACAAACCCTGAAAGAGGGAGGGGCAGAAATTTTGTTTATTTATTTATTTTTGAATTAAATGTAGAATACGAAAAAAATTCTCACGGGTATGGTTTGTTACACGCTCGATGTGTAATTTGTATTGGTTGATTAGCATCATTTTGAAACCAAAAATTTGGCAATTAAATTGATGGTTCGGAGAGACGATTACTTCTTCTGCTTCTAACTAACAGGAGATATTAATTCATATCATTGATTAGCAATCAGAAACATAAAATAGCATAACAGTACGAATCTACTAGCCCTACCTTCGGAGAGTTAATTTATTAAGCATCCAAAAACTGAGGGACAAACAAAACCTATATTATTCTTCATTTCATTTTGTCAAATTGTTCTATAATATTGGGGAGACTCACTTTTACATGTCAATCTCTTGAGACACTTGAAACAAAATTTGAATTTTTGCATTTGAAAGAGCAATAGTAATTACAAAATGTTTATATACAAGTTACTAAAGATATTATTTTAACCTCTCACATCTCAGACAAAAGATTGCTAATTTTCCGAAGCTCCTTGAGAGCTGTCATAGCTGTAACTTGTCCCTTGCCTACCAGAACATTTTTAGAGAAGTTCTCCAAAGATCCCACTTGTCCGCGCTCTTGCTGGAAAACTGACTCAATTACCTGCAATGAAAAGCAGTTAGTTAGATGCGGTTCTCTTAAGCCTTTAAAAGAAAATCACATTTAGAGAGAGAGAGAAGAGGATGAAATACTATGTTTCAAAGTAATTTTAACCAAATAAAAAAAACAACTTCTAATTCATGGTTATCAGGAAACTCATTTCACAGTGGGACGAAAAGCTAATTCAGGCAAGTGTAAACAAGAGATCTGAAGAAATGCAAATATTCCAAGAGCAAAAACTTGAGCAATAAGTGGGAAGTGAAACTGGGCTGCCAAAGATCACAGACTCATATCATATCAGACTACAAATATGCTCAACCATCATTCCTCTTCAACTACGTCAAAATGAGGAAACACTGCCCACCGCAGCTAAAATGTTCTTTTGTGAACAAATTTCTCAGTCAATTGCTACCCATAAAAGCAAATCAGTTTTTGGGTAGAAAGATGGGATTCAAACCTGCAGAAACAAATGACAAAACAAATAGTGTAGCACTGTAGGCTCCAATACAATTGTTTCGTCAGCCCATTAATCCATCTTTCCTTCTTATTCATTCGCATTGATCGTTTAAGCAATAAAGAATCAGATTATTACCTGAATATTTTCGAGCATAGACTGACTAAGATTCCTCAATGTAGACATCACGTTCTGGTCTACAGAGTCGACTTTGCCACTTGACAAAGAGTAATCGGGTCCATTCACCACTGAGGAGGCTGCTACATTATCCTGATCCCTTGGACCATTGGAAGCTTTTGTAGTCTCAGAGAGACCTTTTCCGGATGTCCCCTCACCACTATTCCATCCAAACTTCAAAAACCACTGGAATTTACCAGAAGGCTTCCGCTGCTCGTTTAAAGGAGCCATGGATTTTTCCATTGTAATGGGATTATCTCCACATTTCAAAAAGACATCCTCTTGAGAATCCGGTCTGGCTGTTGTTTCTTCTATAGAATCTTTTTTCAGTCCAGATTTCTCAAAGACGTCATCTGGAGCATCTGAGACTGGGAGAGGTGAGTCCTCTGTGTGTGTCCCACATGACTTAGGATTGTTTGAATCATGATCATTTACTTCAATGGATAAATTGGAAGCAACACTGCTTCTCGCTGATTGATTTTCATGGTCATTAGGACTAGGTGACTCAGAGAAAATAGAAGAGTTCTCTTCGCTGCCAGCATTGCCACTCAAACATCTCTCATCTGCTGTGCAAGAGAAATTATTGTAAGTATTACCTTGCCCTCCCTCCTCAACTTCTGTGAAGGTAGTATCTTGCTGTCCAAAATCTTCATCACGTCCTATATTTTCTGAATCTTCCTCCAATCCAAGCTGCCGGGACAAGTCCTCCAGCAAACTTCTCCTCACAGCTAATTTGGAGCCAATTTTGCTGCTGTCAACCTTTGATGGGGGTGGGGTAGATACAGTTCTAGACAGATTCAATCTCACTTTTTCTGACCAACCTTTTTTGCGGTTAGGAACTTGTTTTTCTGGACTAGTTTTTGTAAGTTCTTCTGCCTTGTGTAGATTTCTCCACTTCTCTTCCCAATAACTCTCAGGTACATAAGTCAGAGGAGTTCTTGGAGAAACAGAATCTGATGAAAGGTTATGACCTCTCACAATGTCTGATTTTCTTCGGTCTAAGGCCCCAGTAAGCAATGGCAATGGCTTTGAGTTATTAGCATCCATTGCTAGAGCCCGCAAAGATTTAGCCTTTCCTATTATTTTCTTCAGATTGACGTTGGGTGGAAAGTTCAACAATCTCTGAAGACAGGAAGTAGCATGCTCGGTAGCAAGCAGAGAAGATCTAATATAAAGTATCATTGAGATGGCAACAGCTGATATGAATGCTCCCCTAGATGAATTGAGGACTCCAAAGCTGGATTCAGCATCATCAACACATTTATTTGACTCACTATTATCAGATGCAAATATTTCATCCCATATTATTAACAGATCTTCTAGTGAGAATTCACGCCCAAATAAAACCCTTAGCCAGCGGAGTGCAAAGTACTGAGGTTCTACCCCTAGCTCAATAAGGTGACTGTGAAGAGATGCATCAACAATAGAGAGCAAATGGTACAATGCAGAAGAAGCTTCAATAACAGGAGGTAAGCCAGTATGCGAGCTACCTAAAGGAGAAGGTGAGAAAAATTCTGCCATAGCAACTGCCCCACCAGCACCACTCATCAAAGCATCAAACATGCAGTAAGTATCGTGCTCCATAAATTTCTCAGACAAGACAGCACCCAATTCACCTTCTGCCCCATAAGCATCACTTAACAACACAATGTCTCGTATCTTCGGATCAAGTTCATCAAGACTGCTAACCTTCATTGGACATTTTTGTGAGGCAGTTTCCTCTTCTGTAGAATTAGACAATTTCTTAAAATCAAAATTATATGTTAAATCATTTTCATGAAATGTGAATCCATCGAATTTATCGATAAAGTGGTCTTCGTAGAGCTTCCGCACTTGAGAAAGATGCTCTACATCAGAATGCAACACGTATAGCAGAGGAGCCAAGAGTTCATGCATCCCTGGTGACAAAACCAAGTTATGATTAGGAATGCTATAAAAAGAACTTCCTTCAAATAAAAGTGGAAGTTTGTCTTGCATGCATGCTCCCCCATAGGTTATGATGAATGATTAAATAAAAAAGTGCATCTGAGACAAAAGCAAATACTTCAGTTTAAGTTAGGACTTGGGGGTAACAACATGAAGTTTCAATTCTCAGATGATGTCTTTTGTCACTTAATATGAGACTCATGCTTGCAAGCATAATTGTATATCACACTAGGCTACATGATCAGACAAGCTGGCAATATGTGCAGATGACCAGCAGCTAATTTCTGTCCTTTCTCAATTCCATCATCCACAATCAAATTCAATTGAGTGAATTTTCAAATTCAACCAACGCTTAGAACTTCACAAAACAGATTCAATTCCGGCAAGTCGAGTGTAACCATATATAGTTTGTACTGTTTCACTAGAACATGGACACCTTAATCAGCTATTGTTTTTCATTATCTAATATTAGTTCTTTCCTCAACCTTGAAAATGGTACAAAGAAGCAAAGCACTATAAGCAAATGACAATTGATGTAATGCACCATCTGGGCATTTACAATGTCAACCAGGAATTAAAAAGTAGTTGCCATATAACATGGGGAAAAAAAAAGAAGAAGAAGAAAGGAAAATAATGGAAAATTCATAATTTTTGAGAGAACAGTAAACCCACCTTGTCTGTAGCCATACTCTAGATGTATGATACACCACAACAATAAAATTCGTCTCAACATGCTTTGGCATTCTGGTGTCTGGAAGTAGCTCCCATGTTCTGGATATAAACGGGACAAATCTTGGTCAACCATTCTCTCCAATTCAGCATTCCGAAAGAAGCGACCCCACACGCTATCTGCACAATAATCATAAAAGAACATAAACCGCATTATTCAACGGAATGCAATTCAACTCAAAGCTTCAATTGTATCTAATTAGGACAGCACCACTATAAAAAAATGTACATCACTATTTGAAAACACTTACTTACATCTTCTTAGCTCCCACAATTGCAAGGTTGGGGAGAGGGGCTTTGCTAGCATGTGGACTTTTTAACATATAGTTTAGTCATATCTCCATGAGTGTCTTAAAAACTAGCAGATGGAATAGAAACAATAGCATCTAGAAAAGGAGTCCATCTTGAAAAGATTTTATCAAGGCCACATGCTCAATAGGTAGAAGGTAGAAAGTTACGAAGATTCTCAAGAGTTATAGAAATTTCACCTGGGCTTTGAGACAGTGGATTGTCAATAACAAGATCAGGAGAACAACTCCCATCCTTGGGAATTTGTGGATCAACAAGGAGGCGCCTCCTTAATGCTGCATATCTGGATATGCAAACAATTCAATTACAAGTATTATCTAAGCCACATTCAAACATAATAAACTAGCAATAGCAGTATTGCTTGACATGACTTTAGAATTCAATACCAATTCTCTTTGACATAAAAATTTCAAATTTCAGCTGCAAAATCAAGAATAGAAGTCATTAGAATCTTTTTGGATTTGGAAAAATTGTTTTAGGTACACCAAACAACACACATACACAAGTTCTAGTTAAAAAAAAAACCTCAAATTATAAAGGCATGTCCATCAAGCACAGCCCATTGAATAATAATATGCATGTGTTAAATTAACGAGGAACACAGTCGGTTTAGCTCAACGTAAGCAAAAGTATGATAGGACAAATGGAACCAGCTAAGCTGTATGGTAATCATAATCATGAGCTTACAACAATAAGAAGCAAAAATATATGCAAATGTATATGCCCTACAGTACAATAATTGAAAACAAATTGAACAAAAAAAAGAGAAAAGAAAAATGACAGAAAGAATTCTGGGGGCCAACAAGCACAAGCTGCTATTGCACGCGCACGCAAAATTCACAATTGGTAATCCTACAAAATTTGTGCACAAAAAATACAAACACAAACATAAACCGTATTTATATACATCCTCATATAAAAAACCGTTGTTACCCAATTGATTAGGTAAATGTAAACATCACAGCTCATACACAACAATAACCCCACATGGAAACTTTTAGTTACTCAGAAGATATAAGAAAAAAGGGTGGAATTTTCCATTGTGATCTATGGTCAGGTGAAATCACTTCTAGAGGGAAGAGGGCTTGTGTGGGAGCCTGTGCACTGGGTTGCCCAACGGATTTAAAGAAGAAAGTAAATAGTACGAAATTAGATAATTACCAAAGATTTACTAACTCCAATTCCCTTATTTATTCTGTGAAAAGCACAAACAGTACAAAAACATCAACAAATTTATTTCAATGGAATGCACAAGAACATTAATCAATCAAGGTTGAACCCAACAAATTCGCAGAAGTAAATACAGCTAAACCATTTACTTATTTTCTACAACTTCTGGTCAAAATTATAGGCTGAAAATCAACTGTATTACCAAATCATCGAAGAGAGAATGAAATTGACAAGTTAAAACCTGGCTTTTCAAGCTGACCCAACTGATCATTTGACGCTAATTTCAATCAGACCATGAAATAACTTCTCCAAAATACAAAGAAAATAAGTCAGGACATATATGCACACATATATATACCGAGAGAGGCTACCTCCGACGAGAATCTGCGGTGACCCTGCGAAGATCGTCAACGGAGGACGAAGAGTGAGAGGGCAAAATCCCCAAACCGATACGCCACCGGACCCCTCTGAGATCCGTGAAACGAAGATTCTCGCTGGTAGATGGTGATGGCGAAGACAACACAGACGAAGATTCCAGCAATGTCGGCTCTGTCGGAGCCGCCGGCGACATGATTATCGTGCTTATTACTCACCAACCCAATTGCCTAAACCTATCCCAAACCTCAAAAATTCTCGCACAACTGCAGAAAGAGATATTGGAGGTGGGCAAAACAAATTTCAGGGCAAAAACAATTCTCTAGAATTGAAGCGAAAGAATGACAAGTGGTTGAAGACTTGATTACAGAAAAATTTTATAAATATACATGTACACAGATACTTGTTTTCGGTTGAATAGAATAAAATTCTGCGATAATTTTTGGGAGAGCAAAAATACGGACGAAACAAAGAGCGGAAACACTGTAAGAGAGGGAAAGGGAGGAGAGAGAGATAAGCTGAATAAGGAACGGGACGGGATTGGAATGGAATAGAGGATGCGAAGGGAGAGAAATAACTGAAATTGGGAGGGGGGAGAGAGAGAGAACGAGAGAGTTGCGTGCTGGGTTTGGTTTGCGAATTACGTTTACAAGGATTAGAATTTAGAAGCAGAGAGATACCTCTCCATAATTTGCTCTCATTGGCAGTCTCATGTTCATTTCTTCATTTATTATCTTTGCTTTTCTTTTCTATAAGACAAACAGAAAACGTAGATAAAAAAATAATTTTTTGTGAGAGGAAAGTAGAATAAGAATTTTGTTTCTCTCTAGGAATTAAAAAAATAAGAGAAAAATAGAAAAACTATTTTGGTGGGGAAATCACATGGGGGTCTTGAAGGTCAGGTGCCAACCAAATTGGACACCCACCCACCCAACCTATACACGCCCCAAATTACATAATAATCTGCTAAAATTAGAAAAAAAAAAAAATGTTCCAATTAGTTGGTAGTTTATTCCTTTTTAATTCTAGCTTATCTCTCCATTATTTTAAATTATTTTAATTTTTTTTACCCAAATTTCATATATTCTTGGATGGTAATTGATTCTATGCCCTTCTATATGTTATTGGAGTAATGCAATGTAGTCCAAATATTTTATTAATTTATATTATTATATTAAAACATATTCTACTTCACTCGCATCTTAAGTGGCATATCTCTTTATTTTTTATTTTCTTCTTTCTTTTTTCACAGAATTTTGATTTTATTTTTAAAATAAATTTCTCTCTCCTCTCTCTTCCCATTAAATCTCTTTTCTCTCTACACAGTACACCTACTCATAATAAATAATAATAAAAATTTCATTAAATATCTCCTCTCTAGTACACTATGAATAATAATAAAAGTTTCATTAAAATTAAGTTATAAAAAAATAAAAACTCAAAAACAAAAACTTAACAATTATTTTTTTTAAATTATTTCTCCACATCGTACTCCTACCCATCACCTAGAATGAATAATAATAAAAGTTTTATTAAATCTATCATTTCTCTCTCTCTACATAACACACCCGCTAATTTATATTCTATATCTAATACTAAAATAATATTTTTCTCTCTCATCTTCTCTTTCATCCTAGTCCTACGTAACATGCTTCAATGCTCTCTATTCTCCAAATGTTCGCTTTACATTCATTTACAAAGAATTTACCTCTACTTCACTTTTTTTTTAATGGATAAAGCCACTAAAATTGTAGCATATGACCATAACTACCCATTTACTTATTTGTTCATTATAGTTACAAAGACAATGTTTGGTTTGCAAAAAAATAAAAAAAAATTGAAAATCTCTGAAAACTTCTAAAAATTTCTAAAACTTATTTCACTGTACACATTACGAACTCACAATTTATCTCACTTTTTTCACACCAAACACACCCAAAATTTGTCTAAATATTAATTTAATACAGTGTTTAGAAATTAATGAATATTACTTAAATTTTAAATTTAAAAGCACAAAAAAATACTTTAATGTCAATATTAAGGGAAAGAAAAACCTAAATATTAATTAGGTTTGAGGAATATTGTTATTATAAAACTTTAAATTTGATTTATTTTTACATAATCAATTGGAAATATTTTGATAAAATTAAAAATAATAGTTTTTTAACTCAAGTTAATTTTGAAAAATGAGTTAATAACTAAAAAAAATAACAATAAAAGAATATTTATCTATAATACTAAAAAATTATATTTTTTTCTCTCTTTCTTTTCTTCACTCCAACCGTGGCATATCTATTTGATCTCTATTTCATTTTTTTCTAACTTTTTGAATTA
>JAVXUM010000021.1:7779253-7791305 GCA_035590655.1 Pouteria glomerata | reverse complement strand
TTTGCTTTTCTGATTCAGCTAAAATAGAAATAGATGTTCTTCTCACCAGCACAGCTCTAATGCTGGTTAGAAAGTAATGTAGCTGATTTGTTTGCATCAGATTGTGTTTGGTCACTTTGGGAAGAGAGAGGCTTTTTGGGTTGATTCCTTGCGTAGATCAACGTCGGTAAAGATCTCAGCGTTTCTCCCCCTTTTGATTTGATCTGATTTTTCCTTTTCATAAGCAGCAAATGTTAGCTCATTGCTGATTTTGTGATTCATTTCTTGCATACTTGGGTTGATTCCTTGCGTAGATCAACGTGGGTAAAGATATCAGCGTTTCTCCCCCATTTGATTTGATCTGATTTTTCCTTTTCATAAGCAGCAAATGTTAGCTCATTGCTGATTTTGTGATTCATTTCTTTCATACTTGGTTCATATATATATATATACACATATGCATAACATAAGCACACTGGTATATTCACGCGCGCACACTCATTTGTATGTTTGTGTGAGTTCTTCTTATGGGTGTGTTATGCAGGCCAATCACTTGCGTTTAATGTGAATTAGAGAGAAGAGCTTCATAGGTTGGGTCGATCAGTATTGCTTGGGTATGTATCAAGTTTCTTGTTATTCTGTACTGCTTTTTCTTTGTTATTGAAGTTTCTGTAATATCTCTCGATTGGTTTTCCCTTTTCTTTTAATTTTTAGCTAAGAAAATTAAGTGGTTCGTAATTCTCTGTTTTTTTTGGGTTCCCTCTGTAAGCTTTCATTGAAATGATCATATAAAAATCTTTATATTACTCATTTCTTGTTATGTTCTTTTTTTTTTTTATGCTTTATTTTTCGGGTCAGCAATAGAGCATATTAAACTTTGATTACTTTTTGTTGTTCATTTTCTGTAAATCTTGTTGTTACACTATATCTTTGCAGTATTTGAGTAAACTGAGACAAATTCCGTGGGCAAAACCATTGGCTTGAATCAGAGAAGATGAGGGCTTTAGAGTTTGGGTGTAAACTTATTGTCCCATTTATCCTTTTGAGTATCTGTAAGGCTGAGATTTACATAGTAACAGTTGAAGGAGAGCCGGTGATAAGTTATAAAGGTGGTGTTGATGGTTTTGAAGCCACTGCTGTAGAGTCTGATGAGAAGATTGATGTTACCAGGTTCTTCCAATTTCCCCAATTTTTTTTTTGTTTTTTTTTTTTTTTTTTTTTTTTTTTTTTTTTTTTTTTTTTTTATTTCAGCAATGTGTTCCAATGTTGGCAGTATCTTACATGGTACCCATGCTTGTGGGGTCATGCATACTAATCTCTCTTTCCAAAATTATTGGGTTTTACATATGTATAAGATGATTGGAATACTTGAGTTGACTTTTCTTGTCCAATTAGGTCTTGCCAAATTGATGCTTCGGAGAATCATTTGTGTGTTTTCAAGAATGTGAATTATCCTTTTAACAACATGCAATTGGGTATATCACATTGAGATTTTTATTTAATTTTATGTTATTTCTTGTAGACACAGGTTAGTGTTTCAGAGTTACCTGGGGTGGTTCATTATGGTACATGATATGGGTACGGGTGCGGGTATGCGGTTCAGCATTTTCTTCAATACGCAGTACATATGGGCTAGACATAGTTGGAATGCTATTTCGAGTCATGGTTTGTTTATGGATGGGTCGTTCATACGTATCCATATATAGATATATATGGTTTGAGATAGTTTCAATAGTAATTAGAAGAAAAAAGTAAAATAATACTAATTCTCATAATTCATAACATAATATCAATAAATAATCCAAATTCTAAAACTCCAAATATCAAAGCAAATTAAATAAAGCAAAAGATAAAATCATTACAATATTTCAGTAAGTAAATAAACTACTATTTCAATCTCTTTTTTTTTTTTCCCTGTCATTTTTTAAACTAGTGGGAAGAGGCTTAGTTTGGTTTGGTTATAGAGTATCAATCAAATTTTTTGTTGGGTTCATTCACTATATTTTACAATCTGGGTCACAAATGAATTGTAATTGGGGTTGCATGATCTGGATTGGGGTTCCATGGAGGGGGGGTGAGGTGAGGGATGCCAGTAATTATCACACTCTTGCTTAGCAATTTTTTGAAGTTGTTTTTTGGATTTTATTTTCTTTACTAGGGAAATATGCCAACAAAAATGGCAGTCTTCAAATTTTCTTTTACAAATAATTTAGATTTACATTTTTAAGAAGTCCACCATATGTAAACTAGAAAACGACACAGCATGTGTTCCACTTATCTAGGTTTTATTAGGATTCAGGATGGTAAATTATTGTTTTTTATTTTATACTGAATACTCTAAAATTTAATCTAAACAAGATGATTTTTCTGGATGTTCATCCATTCATACTCTAATTGTAGAGACATGCCCTTTCTCCCTAGTTTGTGCTTGCTGTTGGATGTAACATTTGATTAATATCCCTGTTATAGAATGTTCTTCCGCATTTGCATTTTGATAAGGGATGCCTCATCCTAATTCAACCACTTCTATGTATTATGAATTTGGCATTCAGGGCATCCATCTGGACACTGAGGTTTTGGCTTTACATAATTGTAATATGATTGTGTTAGCAACTTTGACTCAGAAGTCCGGTGCTTTCCTATTTGGGCAAATAATTCAACTGCAATTCTACCAAATGGTCTAAGATTTGCAGAGTTAGGTTTGCTAATGTCTGAGTTTACCTTTTTCAGGACATGAGAGAAAACAGAACTCCTAAAATTGTGGTTTTTTACCTCATGTCATGTTCCTCTACTTTTGGTATTGTGTTTTTCCACATTCCAATCAGCATTACATGTAATTAGTCAGGTAGGCTTTCAAATATTGCATGTTACTTGTTAATACCTGTTATACATCCATTTCACGTGGCACCTGGATGCTTTTAGCCAATGCATCAGCGAAAGGCTTTATGGTGGTTGGTTGGATCACACTAATAATTGAAAACATTGAAACGTACTAGATCCATTGTTTGTTTTGGAGGATTGGATGTTTTGACTGCCACTATCAGATTCGCATGGAATTTCAACTCTTATTTTGCAAATAAAGATGTTCTAATGTGATTGATACTGTATTTATTGAACAAGACACTGACATTGCATCACCTTATCTCTCCTCTCCTCTTTTTGGGACTTTAAGGCCATTTAGGAGATTAGATGTCATATCAGAATCTTGTTTGCTTACTCATTTCCCAATTATTCATTGAACTTGTGACGTCCTGCTTCTCTCAACTAGAAAGAGACGTGTATGTTTCTTGACGACTATGCTTGCTTACTGTCCTTTTGTTGTATTTTTATTCTGTTAGTGAAACAGTGACATCTTACTCTCGTCACCTAGAAAGGAAACATGACATGCTTCTAGGGATGCTGTTTGACCGTGGGACCTACAAGAAACTCTACAGCTATCGACATCTTATTAATGGCTTTGCAGTTCACATTTCCCCTGAACAGGTGATGACCTGGACTATTCATTTTATTTCATTTTTTAAGAACTAATTTTATTTGCAACATTCTAAGCTGATTGATGTTCAATTCTTTTACATTTTCATTTTCTTACACTCTAAATATATTAGTAGGCAGAAATTCTTAGACGAGCTCCTGGTGTGAATTCTGTAGCGAGAGATTGGAAGGTGAGGAGACTTACAACGCATACGCCACAATTTTTGGGGCTTCCAACTGGAGTATGGCCGACAGGGGGTGGCTTTGACAGGGCTGGAGAGGACATTGTAATAGGATTTGTCGATTCAGGGATTTATCCCTACCATCCAAGCTTTGCAAGTCACAATACTGATCCATATGGTCCTGTTCCAAAATATAGAGGAAAATGTGAATTTGATTCTGATACAAAGAAGAAATTCTGTAACGGGAAGATTATAGGAGCCCAACATTTTGCAGAAGCTGCAATTGCAGCTGGGGTATTTAATCCCGCAATTGATTTTGCTTCTCCCCTGGATGGAGATGGACATGGAAGGTAAGAGCCCATACAATTTTGTATATTATGTTCAATGGAAATGGTGCCACCACTTCTTCTTTTTGCTAAGCTTTAGGTGGCCTGATGGCTTTATTTACATCTGTACTGCAAAAATGTGAAGCACACTAATTACCATTTCTGGTGTGACATTTCACACCTGGTATTCAGTTTTCTGTTCAACTTTATTTTATTTATGTACTATATTCTGATCCATTTGTTATTTAATATTTCTTAACAGCCATACAGCAGCTATTGCAGCTGGCAATAATGGGATTCCTGTGAGAATGCATGGATACGAATTTGGGAAAGCAAGTGGAATGGCTCCTCGTGCCAGGTGAGAATCAACAACCTTCACAAGTGTGTGAAGATCTGCTACTAATTCCTTATCACCACTTCTTTCTCAATATCAATCATTGTTCTAACAGCCCTTGTGTTTTTCTGTGTTCAGAATTGCTGTTTACAAGGCACTGTACAGGCTTTTTGGAGGGTATGTTGCAGATGTGGTTGCTGCCATTGAGCAGGTGAAATGATGCCCATCCTGAGTTAAGGAATAGAAGGATATTCATACTGTATTTATATTTGTGTTTTTTCTTTCTTTTTGTTCGGGGTTGGGGGAGGGGTAACTTGGGGTTTTGGGTGCTGTATGGTTTCTGATATTAGTTTCTTGTGTTTAAAACCATCCCCACACCCCCCCCTCCTAGGGCGGGTGGGGGGAGGGGGGTTAACGTGGGGTGTTGGTTGCTGTATAATTTCCGATATTAGTTTCTTGTGTTTAAAACAATTATGCTACCAGCACTTAGGAATTTAGATCTGTCAACTTTGATCAGTGATCAAAAGGGAAGCTGTACATTGACCACTTTCGAAGTTTATCTTTTCCTCTTTTTCTTTTTGACCGGTAAAAACTTTCTTAGATTTTGTTATGACCTTTTCATGCAGATTGATACATGATTTAAGTCTAGCCCCATTTTCTCTTTTCTTTTCACTTTCGACTAGATTCTAATTTTGGGGACAATAGCACCTGTTGAAATTGTGCTCTTTTCTATTGAATTTCAGTTAATTGGGTGCCTGTTCCTTCTCACACCTTTTTTCAGGGTTGTGGTGCAGATCTTCTCCCACTAGTTCTTTTGACTCTACTGAAGAAATCATCTCTTTGCCATTAGTTGTAGTTAGGAGGCGTAATACAATCATTATTGAGAATTGTAGGTTTTGTGCACTGGAAAGCATCGTTTTATGCCTTTTGGTATGCAAATTCGGGTTTTTGAAGAACTTTTTTTATCAGTAAATAAAGAATTAAATTAAAATATTATAAGAAAAGATCAACATCAAGAAGATGCCATATAAAGCACCGAACCCCATTACGAAGACGATCCCTCTATAGAACTCACAAAAATATCTATATCTATGTCAATACCCCCTTAAACCAACTATACAATTGAGTTAAAAAAGCACTCTTCACACTGAATAAAGGTTTGCAGTATCCATGTAAAATTCTTTGATTGCAATGTTGCCAAGCAATCCAAAAAACAGACAAAATGGCACCAATCTCCAAACTTCCTCCTTTCATTCTTCATCTTGCACCCTCACCATGTTCTAAAAAGCCCCTTTACATCCTTTGGGCCACCCACTGCACCCCAAAGCAAGTTAAAACAAGGATCTGAGATTCCATCGCTTTTGCAATGGATGAATAAATGATCAATCATCTCCTACTTCTTGCAAAAACAACTGATTTGTCATTTCAAAACCTTTCAATGCAGTGTGGGGACAACTTAGCCTGCAGGATGGACACACTCTGGGGACGGTTTCTTGCTCCTGACGTGCTGAATTAAGAAGAAATTCAATAATTTAAATAAACAAGTAATTATAGGAGCATAATAATCCTTATTATCATTAAATTTTGTTTATAAGAATTAAACAAACTAAAAAAACTGATACAAATTACTAATTACAAAATTGTTTCTATAATAAAATTACTAAGGACTTCAACTTATCTTCCAAAAATATGTCTTTTTGAATATGATAATTATAATTTAAGATTTATATTCTTAACCCAAAATTGATTAAATGCAAAATATTCATTTAAAACCAAGATTTACTCTAAAAATGGTACAAATCCAACCATAAATACCCTTTTAAAATTACATTTTTTCGAGTACAATAAACGGGAGACGAACTATTTTTTTGGTGACTAGATTGGACTTCTTACCATCCTCCACATCGCCCCACAAAAAGTCCCTTTGAATTTTATTCAATCTGTGAATAATAAAAGTCTGGATGAGATTACTAGACATATTCTGGATGAGGTGCCATGGTGTATGTTATTTGCAGATAACATTGTTTTAGCAGATGAGACGAGAGAAAGAGTGAATGCTAAACTAGAATTGTGGCGGGAAACGTTAGAGACGAGTTGAGGCTAAGTCGTTGCAAGACAGAATACATGGAATGTAAGTTTAGCCAAAATATGACTGCTAGTAGTATAGAAGTAAGTTTGGGCACTCAAAAGATTGTAGAAAAAGAAAACTTTAGATATCTTGGATCTATGGTACAACAGGATGGAGGGATTGAAACGGATGTAAATCGCAGGATTCAGGCTGGGTGGACCAAATGGAGGAGTGCTTCAGGTGTTTTGTGTGATTGAAAAATTTCCCTCAAGGTGAAAGGAAAATATTGTAAGGTGGTGGTAAGACCAGCGTTATTATATGGATCAGAGTGTTGGACAGTAAAATATAATCATGTTCAGAAGATGGCAGTTGCAGAGATGAAAATATTAAGATGGAGGTACAGGATAATAAGGAGAGATAGGATTAGGAATGAGGAGATTAGGGGTAAAGTAGGAATAGCACCAATTGAAGATAAAATGAGAAAGAATCGACTAAGATGATTTGGTTATATTAGAAGACGTCCAACGGAAGCACCGGTTAAAAGATGTGAAAGTATGGAGATTATCAGGAGTAAGAGAGGGAGAGGGAGATCCAAGAACTGTTAGAAAGTAATTATTAAATATGATTACGGATTTAACGGAAGATATGACCCTTAATAAATTTGATTGGCGTCGTCAAATTTATATAGCTGACTCCACCTAGTGGGAAAAGGCTTGGTTTGGTTTGGTTTGATTTGGTTTGTAAATAATAAAAGTCAAAACTTTGAATAGAGACATTAAATACGCTAGCAGAATAGATAGAGAGTTTTTGATCAAAATCACACTTGCCTTCTTCAACATATATTTCTACTTCCATTTGACGAGTTTGTTATGCAGTCTCGCTAGAACCCTTTCCCAAAATTTGTCATTTTATTTTATTTTTCTGAATGCTGTCTCATATTCTTCTGTTGAGCTTTGTTGTGTTGGCTTTTATATGCTCACTTGTGTACTTTTGGATTTTTCCCTTCCTATCTATTTTTTGTAGTCTAAGAGAAAAGAACAACTTTGTGCACGAGACTTCCACAATGTTAAGTTTGGGGAGGTACAGATATAAGCTCTGCCTTCCCTTTGCAAGAAGGGAGACTGATTCGAATATTCAAGCACGTGACTCGTGGGTTGTAATGGAATAACCTTACTGTTGCTCAAAGGTCTTCTTTTAGAAAACAAATTTGAAAGGCTTCACTTACACACACACTAGACGTGGGTGCACACACACTGTGGCTTTTTTTTTTTTTTTCAAGTAAATATATTTTCTTCTCTATCTCTATATAAATTATTAAATATAATAAAAATAAAAAAATATTGAAACACTTGTAGCAGATTTTGAGATATAAATGGTGTTTAAGTAAATAATTTGTAATTAAGTGGCATTGGAAAAGGCTAAAAATGTAAATGTAGTTGGCAATTAAAATGACATTTAAGTAGTAGTTGCTAAAAGAATGTTGTAATTTCCATTGAAGTTATTGGTAGTTATGGGAAGTTGAGATCTATTAAAGGAAGAAGGCAAAAAGCTTCACCAAGTTTAGGGCTTCACCAAATATCACATCTCGTTCCTTATTATAATAGTGTATATATATATTTCATTTAAACCCAAAAGTTATCTTTCTATGGTAGTTTACTTATTAGTTATTATATTAGACTTCAGTTGCCATTAGTGCTGGGGATTTAACACAGCGTAAAGCAAGAATAACTTGACTTGATCAACGACAAAGCCAAACCTTGGAATCCACCAAGAGAATTGAAAGAAAACTCAAGACACAATTTTAAAGAAGGACTAATAGTTGACTTCAATGAAAAGTATTTACAAAAGGTCCTATTCATAGAAAAAACTAATGATAAATCTAATCCTAATTAGGATAGGTTATCTAAGAGTCTTCCTATCCAATCCAAATTCTATTTGAATTACAAATAGCCTTTGGCTCAAAGACAACTAATAAAATCCTAAATAAAATAGGAATAAAATTAATCCAAAAGAAACTAGGAAATATTAAATTTGTCCTACATAAATTGATGTTTGGACAAATAAATAAAGAAAAAAATAATTAAGTCTTATTGTAGATAAAATCAGGTTGATGACGTATATGGGTCTTGCAACGAAATGAATAAGACAAGATATACCTCCAAACGTAGTAGCAGTCACTTCAACATGGTGGTGGCTATGATCCTGGCACCAGGTAACCTAATTTGAGCATGGTGGGTGGCGAACCATGCTCCAGTGCACAAATTTACGTTTTTCGTTGAAGTTTGGGTCAAATTTGCGATCTAGATTGGTCAAATCTGAGGCTTTGCATGGGAAACTGGCGCACTAAAAATTTTTGCTTTTTGTGGCCCTTAAATGCTATCCCCTGATAAGGGGTAGAATGAGCTGACTCCAAACCACTAGGCAAAATTACGCGTTTAGCTTATATAAAACATATTTGTTATATATTCTAACTATATAATATGAATATATATTTAATTTTCATTGTGTGAAATTAATTACAAGATGTTTTATGTATAATAAAATAAAAATTTATTTAGTTAATTGTTTGTTTGTATGTATATATATATATGCACTCTCAAGATGCTCCTGCTCTTATATTTTCATGAATGACACTTTAGCACTCTTGCTTCAGCTCCCACTCTTGTGCCACAGCATGAAATGGTTACTTAGTCCTGGCTTCAAAGTTGTTTCAACCAGGATGGTTAGCTGTTTAAACCACCAAGATGCTTTTCTTGGCGTAGATGGAGTGATCTATAGCCTGAAGTGTTTTTCCTTTATATCTTTTTTGATAGATGAAACAAGGTCGGAATAAAGATAGGTTCATATTTTCGTAGTATTGATTTTTCTTCTTTATACAAGTTATTTGTGGGGTTCTATACTTTCAGGATCGATATTTGGAGTGATCTGAGGTAATGTTTTTTGTATTTTCTTAAATATTTAGTGTGAACTGATGTAATGTGTGGTCTAAAACTTGCTAAGTCGGAGGATATGTAGGGTTTTAACACTTACAGAGTTGGAAGACTTCCATTTGCTCTTAGCTTCTGTAGTGATATATTTTGGTTTCATTTTAAGTTTACATGATACCTGTTGAAGAAGCTTGCAGTTATTTACAGTATCTCCTTGAGACCTGTCTTGTAAGAGTATTGTGACATTTGTAACAGCTTACTGTTAGGATCTGTTTCAATATTTTTTGTGCAATCTTAGTCAGTGAAGCACCAATGTAAATGATTTTATGTTGACTCCATCAATAACTATCTTGAAGGCTTGGATTTAATGTTTCCAAAATGTCATAATCATGACTTCTAGTCATATTGTTTCCAAAAGGGAGAGAATAATTAAATAAAAACTCTCAGTTGATTTATTGCTGGAGAATCCATTTATTTATGTGGATGTTCAAGATTGACTTGGAGGTTCTAACCATTTGGGAATGATGCTGAGAGTCATCAATGGTGGAACCGCTGGAGGCTAGCGGAGCTGAGAGTTAGGCCAGTCTAGAATAAGAGAGAGAGCACAATGAAGAGCTTTGGTTAGGGTAAAGGGTTGTAGTAGTGTGTCTTGTAAGGATGATGGAGGAGGGTAGGAGATGGAGGTAAGTGAGGCAATAATTTGGTTAAATAATGGCAGCATTTGTTGCGTGTTCAGGAGTTACGAAGATTATGGTCATTTAATATGGATGAGGATGTTTTGGCTGGTTTGTCTTGTAGTGTCAGGGGAATTTAACTACCCACAGTTTCAAATGACGCAATTCATGATTGGCATTCTCAAGGGGATATCTTTTCTCTTTCTTCTTCTTCTTCTTTTTTTTTTCTTTTTTGGATAAGTAATAATTCAAGAAAATCTTCTGTTAACAGGCTGTTCATGACGGTGTGGACATTATCAATCTCTCAGTGGGGCCAAACAGTCCTCCAGCTACTACGAAAACCACATTTTTAAATCCTTTTGATGCTACGCTTCTTTCAGCTGTGAAAGCTGGAGTGTTTGTTGCACAGGCAGCTGGAAATGGAGGTCCTTTTCCTAAAACCTTGGTTTCATACAGTCCATGGATAACATCTGTGGCTGCTGCAATTGATGATCGCAGATACAAAAACCATCTTACCATGGGTAATGGGAAAATCCTGCCTGGAATTGGTTTGTCACGTAAGTTTGATGCAACTTGGCTGTCTCTTATTTACTTTAATTTGATAGCCTTCAGTATGAAAAATTGATCACTTGATCTACATAGAAATGTTTTATGATCATCCAATGACCTAAAGCTAAAATTTGTTCACTCAATAATAGAAAGTAGGAGCCGTTGTTTGCGGGAGTTGAAGTTTGAATACTTGCGTGCTATAATATAATGCTAGTCCATCTCAACACAGTTTATTATGTTATCTGTGGTTTCGCATATTTTCTTAGCTATCTTTAAAGTGAGTTGTCAAAGCTTGATATGTGCTGAAGGAAATAGGGTGTGCATTGGAGATACAAGCGGTATGAGATGATGTTGAAAAATTTTGGAATTAGTCACTTTTTTTGTAAAATCACAAAAAAAAAAAGAAAAAAAAAAACTCATAATTTTGGGGCAAAAACTATGAATGCAGTTTGATAAAGCCTAGTGTTGAACATTATGCCCTTAAGGTTGAATTCATCCCCCACAGATGTTTCTAGTTTAACGGACGTCGGCATCCTAGTATAAAATGATCACACACAAAAGGAAGCAGCAATTTGTATGTACAACAAAGCAGAATTATGTTTGTGCTCTTCTATGTATGCAATATAATTTTTTATGTAGGAATGTAGGTTTAAATAGGAGGTGAATAGCTATTAGAAGAACAGTCATGCCGCTTATCTATTACTTGTTCATGGTGGCTATTGGAGGAAAAAGCCAACATATTTGTTTTTTGAAAGGTAATAAATTGTATTTAATACATAAAATGAGAAAGAGCCAACAGAAATGATTGTTGGAGAAAACAGAATTTTGAGTTTAAAATCTGGCAATACGGGTCACCCACTTTTATTATCTTGACCCAACTTAAGCTTAAGCTGGGGCCGGATGGGTAGCGCACTGTTTGGGTCGACCCATCTTGGTCTTCCTTCCTCTACAAAACATGGGTGCTCCTTGGGGCTCTCCTTTTCCTCCAACCTTGGTATATACAAGTCTAAGAAATTTTTCATAGATTTTTAGTGTGGGACAAACTCACTTTTTATATCGCCAAAGTTCTTACTTTGAGCTCAATTTCTATTCAATTAATTCATGATTTTGAACAATTGAATGTATAATTATAAAGTCTTCATGGAATATTTTTAGTTTCATCTTTGATCTATATTTAATAATATGTGTGATGTAAGACGGAAAGTTCATCAAATAAATAAAAGAAATTAGGGTTAAGAAAGTAGAAGAAGAAGCCAAGAAGAAGAAGAGGGGTGGGGAGGAAGAACAACCCACAAAGTCTTCAACAACTTAATTTTTCATATCCATCAAAATTTTATCTAACCCTTACAATTAAGCCTTTATATAGGCATTGAAATCAGTTATATAAGAGAATCAAATCAAAATAAAATCAAATAAAAATCTAGTCCTAATAATAATCTTATTCAAAATGAAATCTTCCCTAAATCAAAACCAAACCAAACCAAACCAAACTAAGCCTTTTCCCACTAGGTGGGGTCGGCTATATGGATTTGACGACGCCAA
>JAVXUM010000021.1:7748955-7768334 GCA_035590655.1 Pouteria glomerata | reverse complement strand
CTTGAATATTGGATAGTGCGTATATAAACTGCTACAGGCCCAGGTTATAAACCCTTCGAGTCACGTATAATAGGGGGAGTTTTTGTGGGTCCATTTCGTGACCGTTGTATATACTCTGATACGAGGACCTTAGAATCATGTTATGTATGCTTATCACTCACTCTCCGGGTCCCCAGGCTCGGGGCGTGACACATTCGGCCAAATAAGGAAAAAATCAAAGGAAAATAAGAAAAGCCTAGGACAAGAAAAGAAGAAAAGAAAGAAAGGAAAAGGAAAGAAGAAGAATAAAAAGAAAAAGAAGAAAAAGAAAAAGAGAAGAGAAAGGAGAAGAAGAAGAAGAGAAGAAGAAGAATTTAGAGAGAAACAAATGTCAGTTTTTCTCTAATTTGTTTGAATTTAATTCAAAGAAGAATTAGGTGAAGTTCTTGAAAAGGAAAAAAATAAAGATGGTTTTCCTAAAGGTTGTTGGTGAACGGAAGTAAGGAAGAGAGAAATTGAAGAAGAGAATTGAACTTCACAAATTGAGGCTTGAAAACAACCATAGTTTCTCCTTGGAGTTCTTGAAGACTTTGGCCAAGAATTAAGGTAGGGAGCTTCTACTCCACTTAATATATATATGTGTGTGTTTTGTGAGTGTTAGAATTGCAAAATTTATAGAAGATGATAAACTAGAAGAATTCTTGTAAGAATTATGTTGGTGTGGGCTTAAATTGGTTAGAAACTTAGTTATGGTGATGATTGAAATTTTTAGGTTTAAACCCTAAAACCAGAAAGTTTTGTGATTTAAACCCCTAAATTTCAATCAAATTTGATTCCCTAATTAGTATGGAAATTTGTATGTGAAAACCTAGCATTTTGGTAACTTAGAACCCCAGAATTCATTAGGTTTTGTATCATGTTTAGGTGCTGGAAATTCCAGCAGTTTATCCCATATTTGGACTTCAAATTTTAATCAAGAAACTTGGTTTAAAAGTGTAGGAAAGGAACCTAATTGATAGGGATATAATTGGTATTGCTTTTAGCCATGTAAAGTAGACAAAATGGTGTGTGAAAGAGTTAAAATTTTCTGCACTCTGATGTTTGCTTAAATATGAAATTTTCCATGTTTAAGTTGATGTAATGAAGTTGGAAATTTGATAAATGATTTGGTGTTGTGTTGTATGGTTACCTAGTATTCTTGTATAGTAATTTGGAAGCTAATATGTAGTGTATGATGTTACCATTACAAGTTAGTATGTGGATATATGAAATTCATGTAAACTAGTAAATAAAAATGTAGATATAATGAAAAATAAATAAAATGGTTGGTTGAATGTTTGGCCGCGGTTTGGGTTACAAAAATTACGAAGGGTCTTGAGATACTCTCAGATTGGAAGTTCCGGAACCTGCGCAGGGTTTCATTTTCATACCAGTGGGTTAGTAGTCCACAACATGTTTAGTGCACCCATGGCGTATCATCGCCTTGGACTGGAATCCTAAAGAACGTTTAGTTATGTGTACAAAATTATTTATGGCGTATCATTGCCCTGGGCTGCGACCCTAAAACACGTTTAGTTATGTGCCTACTTCCCGATAATTGTGTGAAAGATTGTGGTGAAATGGAAAGACTATTAAACGGTGACATAAATATGCACATTTACAAATTTATGAAATGTTGATAATTGTTGAAGATGAATGGTTGTAGAATATGGATATTTTGTGTATTTTGAATTTCTTACATAATTGCCTTAGTTATGTTTAATATGATTTAAATGTGCATTATCTTGCATCCTATATATATATATTAGTGTGAAGTAGCGTGAGCACACGCCACCCATGCTCACGTCCCTACAGATGTCAATGTTGGACCCACACAGGAAGACTAAAGGTGACCTAAAGTCAAAATAGGAAATCCATGTGGCATCCCCAAAACTTTTGGCTAGTGTTTTACTTTCATAATGTACATTTGTAAATCTAATGTAAAGACCAGAAGGTCTAGTGATGTAAATTTAATATAATGGTAATTAATTTATCCTTTTTATTCATATGATGAGATCGTATCATTATGGTCTCGATTTGTAGTCCACGTAGTATCCATTTTTATTGTTTAACAGGTTTCCAGTGCTATAGCTTGTGAGTCTCATTGCGTGACCATTGTATATGTTCTGATATTATGACCAAGTTATCCATAATATGCATATTTATCACTCACTGTTCGGGTCCTCGGATACGGGGAGTGACACCTTATCTCATGATATCTTATACATATATCTTATCACAATAAGAATGTACGATAATATTAATCTCCCATATCAAAACATGCTTCATTCATATATTTATGCCCAAAGTTCCAATACATTTGGATTTAAAATAAGCAAAAAATGTTCAAATACGGCCTTTGTCATCCAAACACCCATTTGAACAAAGGGAGCCGTATTATTTATATTATTTTATCTAAACATAGCATTGTTTATCATTATTTTAATGTGAGAGCAAATTTATCATTTGCATAGCAAGAATCTTAGCCATTTCAACACTTAAAATTTTTTTTAAGTCTAGAAAGTCATTCACATGCATGTCTGTAAAATGGGTCATTCGGTCAATTGTCCAAAGGATAATATTGATTCTAGATTGTTAGAATTTCCATTTGTTAATATAGAAAGATGTCAGGACAAGTATAAGAGGGTATTTGACTCAATCAAACTCGTTAAAAATAATTTGGGAAATACCTACTAGTATTAGGACATGTCAAGGACTAAAACTTAATACCCAGTGCAAGTTTGAGATGGGTTTAAAATTTACTTTTAAAGTACCCAATATCTGATTCCTATTTATATTTATAGAATATCTGTTAAGTACTTGTTTAATATAATATAATATAATATAATATAATATAATTACAATTTTATCCCTGAAATATAATTACCTAAGTTCTTGGGCCTAGCTTTATTCATGGAATTTTGCTAGACTTTTGTGCTAGGTTATATTCATCACTAACATATACTGTCATGTTTGAAATAATTATATTAACTTATCTTATTAGTTTGCAGAAATTTGAAGCTACGAAAGTCATGCAATGAGTTTCTGACTATAGAATTGTTTATAGGTTGAAAATTTATATAAATTTTACAATGTAATATTACTAGATTTATATTATGATTGAAAATTGATGGCGAAATAATTTTTAAATTTTGACAAATATTTGAAATCTCAAATTCATCCTAAAAGATGATATCTCTTGAAAGATAATTCTAGTTTTATTGTTTATAGATAATTCTAGTTTTATTGTTTATCCCATAATAAGTTGTATGAGATATGATCTTTGATATTATATATATATATATACTTTTCCACGTTTGATTAGAATAAAGAATTATATAAATCAATTATTTTATCTTTATAACATTTTATAAATAACTATTATACTTAACGAGTTTGTCGAAAAGCAAATTTTATTTAATCTGACCAATTATGCTTAATGAAGTTTTGCGAGTTTGTGATAGATTTGACTAGATTGGAATAGGAAAATTTTAAGATTTCAACTGAAAAATAAATGAATTTAAAACAATAATAGTTAGTAAAAATTAAACAAGTTTAACAATAATAATAATCATTAATTGATTAAGTACCGTAGCCATTTACATTCCTACTAATATACATGACATATACATACACATTCCCACTAACATGCATGATATATCCATACACATTTCCAATGCATGGGTGACTTCTCCACAATGCAAGACAGCTGTACCACATGGTAGACTGGTTGAAGAAGAGCCGAGAATTGAAGAGGTGAGCTGATAGTGTTGTTCTTAAGAGCCTTAATGAGATGACTGATGGTATGTGGGAGATGAGTTGCTTGAAAGAAAAGAAAGACGGAAAGCAAGCAACCCGGTGTTTTTTGGGGGGGAGGGGGGTGTTGGTGGTGAGGGGGTTGAGAGGGAGAGTTCAATCCACCCCTAGTGAGAACTGCTACACGCAATGGTCTGCACTTTGGTGTACCTATTTCAAAGCTTCCAAACGAGCCAACACTTCTTCCTTGGGGCCATAAGGCCTCAACAGCTATAGATTTTCCGTATTTCACACACTTCCAAGCACTGTCCTTTTGGACTATTTGCAATTCATATTTTCAAATTCTACTAAAGCCAACAATTGACTGAACTGCAATATAGAGTACCCAAAATTTCTGTTCAAAAAGAAAAAGGAAAGTAAAAGAAACAATTACAATGGTAACATAATAAGCCCAAAGTTAACTTGGGAAAAAAAAAATCAACACTAATTCACTATCCCCGCAAGGCAGCAGTGATGCTAATAGCATAGCAAAAGCTCATCAATTTTCAGCTCTCAACTCAAAAGTCACCTTAACTGCTCTGCCAGTTGCCCTTGCACATGAAAAAAGAGCCAGGTCTGTTTTTGGGGGTTGGTTCAATCTTTTTCCTTCTTTAGTGAGGAGCTTTACAACATCTTAAGCAACACAACAAATGGAGACGACGACAACAATGAGGATCAAGGGTCAGATCGAGAGCAACTGCCGGTCCAACCAAAGAATTAGAACTAAGATTTATCCCATTCACATTATTGTGTAATTGGAGAAAAGTAGCATCAAGTTATCCAGAGTTTCAGGCAAGAACTTCCTCGCGAACAAGTAGCATGGCCTTTGCAATCCATTCCAAATGCATGGTCTAACCTGGATTTTCTTCTGCAGCAACACGATTTCTTTCAGATATTTTCTCACAAAAAGCAAATTTTAAATGCAATTTTGAATTTGAAAGTTTAGACAAGAATACAAACCTGTGCCTCACTTGTAACATGCACACTTAAATCAATGGACTGCAAGATAGCACAACAAACCGTCAACATCTTAGTCAAGATTCAGAACACTTTCGCTGCAAATACTGTTTGATACATAACAAGAACACTGTAACAGTCCTCTCAACAATCCCCTCCCCTTACTTACCAGAAAAATAAAAAACAATCCCCTCCCCAATTTTCAGATACAATTCAAAATAATAACAATTGATTTACTGAATTTTGTAAATAGACGTGCCTTTTAATGGCATTATTTCCTTCTAAAAAGCAATGTGGCAGAAATCCTGTGACCCCGATAATATGAGAGGGGATATCTAGAATCTCCAAAGTACCATGTAATAGAATGATGCAAACGAGAAAACAGGGATGAAGTTTTGTGCAAAATAGAGGGGAGCAGAGCCATACAGTAATATTATTCAGAAGCTCGTAAGTGACATCTTGAGCCTTGTATGATTTTGGGTGCCACTTTCCTTCAGACCAATCAACATGTGTCACCGACCAGTTTGCAATGCCAGTTGGATCGAGCATCTGAAAATAAACAGAACAAGTCATAAGTTCGAAACGATATCGAAGATGGCAAGAGATAAAAGCACAAGATTTATCAAAAGGAGAAAAATAAAAGATTCACTCACATAAAAAAAGGTAGGCAAGTAATGTTCATCAGAATAACAATTTCGGCCATCCATACCAGGCTGTAAAAACCAAAAGCATCATCATCAGTACATTGTTGCCATGAACCTCATTCACATTTCAAACTATTCAAATAATTTCCCCCTTACAATAATGGAAAACACATCTGTCATAATAAAAATATGGCATAATACAGGAATCTCATCTAAGACAGAGGATTCTCACCAGATTTATTAAATGAGCCAGGTTCAAGCCCCAAACCTAACCCAAGCAAACAGCTATTATTTCTCTAGGATTCACCGATTGTGATACGATCTATTTATCCTTCCAACGATGTAAATGTCATTACCAGTGATGCATCTCTGAATCTAGTTTTGAAAGCACTCCTAGAGACCAGTCTAGCAAATTAAATGCATCACAACGCTGTCTCATTGCCTTGTTACCATGCCAGGTTGAAATTGGCACTTTAGAAAACATCAATGGACCCAAAAAAAATTCCATATTAAGCAAATAGCCATCTCCCTAAAAGAGATTGAAAATTAAATCCTAAGGAATACCAATATAGGCCATGATGATCAAACAACAAAGTTACAAGAATAGACACAGAGTAAATGCAAAAGGGGAGAGAGGAACTCCAAGAGGTCCAAAGAGGGATCTACAAAACCTTGTGCTAAGAGTAACAAGTTCCAGTACAACTTTTGTCATTTTAATCACAGAATCAAGAATGTTTGTCTGACCAAGAAGTATACAGTGTAACGCCAGTTGAAATGGGCATGTTTTTAAATAGGGAAGTTACTACTAAGATAATTGACAAAATTCCGTCAGCAGCAGAAATACTGGTAACCATTTGTGTTGAACTGCTGATAAATAAACACACACATTTGAAAAAAATTATACAATCGTCGCTGCACCAGAAAGTGTTTTGTTGGCAATCTTTTATGTCGTAAAGCAAAGGAGAAAGAACAGTAAAGCAGATAATATAGAAGCATAAAAACCAGAAGTACATAACTTCTATTACATACTTCAACAGCATGAAAAGATTTTTATTGCTTGGGAATTAATTGTGAAAATAATCTGGTACACGTGATGAACCTTAGACGTCCTCCACAATGGCAAAAAGAGAACAAATTCATTACTGAAGCCAGCTTATGGGGTGGAGAAATGGGTCAGCCAACCCTGCTTTAACAACTTGATTACTTACCAATATATGTATACAAGTTTGTTTAAATATCGATTTAAATCTTAAAATCTTACGATTTTATGATGGTAGGATGAGAACAGTGGTTGAATTGAATCAACAATCTTAATAGGAGTAAAATAGATAAAAACTCAATTTTTGGACTTAAAAATCGGTAAAACTTCGATTTTACAGATTATTTAGTAATTCTAAAAATTGATGGATTTTTGTATAATTTTGTCAAACAAAATAGACTTTCATGGATTTAATTAAAATAGAGCTTTATGCTTTTTTAGTTTTCAAGCAATAGATCACAAGTGTTTCGATTACTTTTTTGGTAAATTTTTTATTTGTGCAAAATTACTCTTTATTATACCATGCTAGCCGAGTACTATGTGTATTATTCCATCAAATTGACTATTATAAATTAAATGCAGTAGATAAGATGGAAACTAAGAGATCTACAATAAAATGTTACAAATATGGAAACTTAATACATAGATATATTAAAGACCTCAATACTATATATGGTTAATTGGAATATTATACACTATGTAATAAAATGGTGGTCTGGAAGCAGCAGTAAAGTGTTCCATTGCAACCTAGAATTAACTGTTTGAACCCCGGAATAAGCCTCTTTAGATGCAGGAAAGCAAGCTCCCTAGACCTGACAATGCAAGAGTTCTGTACACTAGGTTGCATTTTAATTTTTTATTATACCATGTAACAGATATACCATGTAAAAATTTATAAACATAGGTATCTAAGCAATAACAGCAATACACGTAAATCCCCCTTCCACCATGCACATCATGTAAATTGCCTTATCTTATTCATTCTTTTCTCCTTATATACAAAGTAGTAACATCAGCCCTAAAAAAAAATCTATCTTCTATAAATGTGAAAGAATCGAAAATTTCTTTTACAATTCAACAATTGAGATCATTTTTATATTTTTAACTTCCCGCTTAATTCTTATTTTAGTGAATCCCACTACCATCTATCTCACAAAACAATTTGGGTATTTTAAATTTCACAATATTTCAAGGATGAAGATCATATAAAAATCAAAACTGCTAACTTAAATTTTACCCAATTATGGTTTCTAGGAAGTGAAACTTTTTAAATTAAAGCACCATAATTTGTGTTCTCTTTTATGATGTTTATCAAAAATTAATTGGAAAGAGAAAGAGATCAAAACACATGTAATAACTGCTAGGGCCTGAAATTTTGAAAAAAATAAATAAAACCATGGATTATATAGTTTTTTCAATTTAAACTTTTTATCCAAAGTTTCAAGTATATAAGAAACTCAATACCAATTTTGTTCAAAACGTCAAAGGCACGAGTTATTGCTAGTATTATATATTGAATAATAGTATAGTACCTTTTTAATTAATATGATTCACTAATATAAATTCATAATATATTAGTCACAATTGTTACTATAATTTAATAATTTGATTTGAATAATGGTTCACATCAAATAATTTGATTTGAATAATGGTTACTATAATAATAATTTGATTTCATCAAAGCCATTATTATTTAATGAAAATATTAAACATTAAAAAAAAAGTCAAAGAAAAAGAAAATTTTAAAAGAAGAATAAAAAGATTATTGTTATATTAATAGAAAAAATAAAAAGTAAACCGATTTTATTTTAATACAACAAATTTGCATCGTGAATTATTGCATTTACTCAAACAAATATTTAATAAAAATTAATATCACATCTTATTAGTTGAGGGATTCATGGACTCGGGCTGAGATATCAAAATAGCCCCTCACGATACCAAACTGAGACACCAGATATCAGTTGTCTCGGCCAATACTTTGAACCCTAATTGTACGTATGTGGGAAAACCTAGTAACATCGTGAAGTAAGAAGTAATTAGTAGTTTCTTGGAAAAATGCAAAAGCAGAGTTCAAATTTATGGCACTTGGAATTTGTAAGGGAATATGGCTGAAAAGACTAATGAAGGAACTAGGAATCATCACTTCTGAACTAATGAAAACATTTTGTGACAATCAATCTGCTAATAACATTGCGAAGAATCTAGTGCATCATGACAAAACAAAACATGGGGACATAGATCGCCACTTCATAAAAGAGAAGATAGAAAATGAGACAGTTAGTCTACTATATACACCTACAGGCCAGCAAATAGCAGATATCCTCACTAAAGCTTTACCTAGGAAGAATTTTGAAGATCAAAGTACCAAGCTTGGCTTGATAAACATCAACGCCTAGCTTGAGGGGGAGTGTGGAAATACCAGAATTCTTGATTTTTTGGGATAACACTACAGCAATTAGGATCATTAATTGATTGGTTTTTTATTTTGTAATTTCCTGATTTTATGATAATTGACTCTTGTTACCTAGAATAGTGAAGGAAGTTTTTCTTCCTTCCATTATTTATAGACTGTATGCTTGATCATTGTATAATGAAGGAAGCTTTTCTTCCTTCCATTATTTATAGACTGTATGCTTGATCATTGCGCAACAAAAGAACTAGTTTTTCGTCTCAAAATCTACAATACACAAGCTTAAGAAATACCATGCAGAAGTCCAAAAAGGGGTGAAAAATTATACTTTGTATCATACATGCCAAATACATATTGCAACCAAGGCAAACATGCCATAACGAAAACCACGTTTAAGAACTGAATCACCTTGCAGTAATCTCGAAATTTCGAGTAGAAGAGACCGTCAGCCATCACTATCAATGCATGTTGGCGCTTCATTGTGAACCACTGCACAAATTCAACACCAAAGCCAAATAACAAAACTGGGGAAGAGCGGTGAAATTTCATGCTGTATGAAAATAAAAACCTACCCAATCCCCCTCAAAAAAAACAAAAAAAAAAAAAAAAAGGAATGTTTCTTGGCTCAAAAAACGCATCAAAGAAACACTTTTATGGCATATTGACACAGGATTTCTTAATTAAAACCACTGCATTCGAGATTCAATGTCATCACAAAAGCATGGAGTTCGAAACTATTATAGCATGAGTTTATGTCTGTATGGCCACATCACAATAAAGTGTTCATCCAGCCAATTGATATGCAAGGATTCAGTCACCCGCATGGAAAGGAAAGGCTACAGATACTAATAGGGTCAAAATTATTGCAGTTTAGACTTACTGGGCTAAACCATCTAATCAAATATGCAAAAGATATACCTGTGCACCTTTCCGAAAGTCACTCTTCTCCACTTCAGGCAACATATGCTCTGAATACCTGCCACTCCCATGCACACCAGGATCCTCAAAGCTGGACAGGATAGCAAGCACACCTCAGTAATAGCAAGCACGCCTCAGTACTAATAAACAAACTCGGACATACACGGTACAACCAATTTTCCATATAAAATACATTACATCTGATTGCATGTGTACGAAGTTATACAAGTTCGGAATGAAAAGATAGTAATCCAACAAGTCTAATACAAAAATTAAAAGCATCATTTGAAAAAATTGTGACTTACCAGTCAACAAAGCTGACATTTGTGTACATCAGATAGTTGTATATATAGTCAAAATCATGCAATGGTACACAACTGCAACGCAAGAGAATGAAATCATAAAATTGTTAGTATCAAAATTCAGTAAACAAAATACTAATAATAGTAACAGGAAACTAAATCAGAATGATTATCAAAAAAGAAAAATTAGAAATTGATAGTATCAAAATTCAGCAAACAAAATGTCAATAAGAGTAACTACTATCCAGTCACCTATCAGAGAGTAACACAAAGTGTTGGTTTTCAGGGTCTTTGAGTGCATTTGCCAACAGGCGTTTCTCTGCATCCACCATTGAAATCTTTCCCCACACTACCTGCACATGAAATCAACATAAATATCTCATTATTTAGCTCATTAGAAAGTAATAATGACAAGGACAACTAATATAATGACCATAGTGATAGTAATTTTTTAATGCAAGCCGATTATAAATTTCATGACAAAAAACATAATCCCAATATTCTGTGCATTAATTGGTTTGATAATATAAACAGTGGTGGTTATTCAAAACACATGGAAAGAAAACAAAATACATACCCAAAAAAAAAAAAAAATTACCAACCAAAAACAAAGAAAATGAAATACATGACATACAGAAAAGGACATTTTTGATAAGCCCAGAAAGGACGGTTTTTCCTACCGTAATTACAATTTATGAGCTCAATCTTTTATAAGTAACTATTAGTATGCCCCTATTAGGGTCGTTTGTCCTTTAAGCATCAAGAAATGTCAGCTGGAAGTTCTTCGAAAGTATGAAATGCTAGATGACTTTGTACCATCCATTCTTAAGTTGTTAGATTCTAATCAATGCCCCAATGAACACAGCTCACCCATTCCAGAACATAGTTTCACAACATGGGACAACCAATTATTGGGTCCGTCTAGGAAGCACGTCCATGCCCAACACACATAGAGCACCAACATGGCATATTGAATGTATGACCAAGTTGCCCGATTATTTAAAAAATAAAATTAAAAAATAACAAAACCACACACACTTTAAACACACGAAACATGCAATTATATGGCAATGCACCTTCTGAGACAAATTAAGGGTCTTAGGTCAAGTTGCAAGGGATAAAATGGGAGCCAACTCAAAATAAACAGACAAAAAGATTCAAAGAATAAGATAAGACTTCATTGTGCTTCCCCACCACCCATCATTTGAAAAGTAGGCAATAACCTCCAAATTTGTACATTCTATTGACAAATTGCCAATTATGAAGACACTTCAAAATGAGTATCGTATCCGTATCCGAAAAGCATTTGACACACACTGCTCGGGCACTCCAAAATATATATCAGATTATTTTATCATTTTTCTTTTAAATATATGATTAAAACAAACCTCGATATGAGTAAGCAAAACCCTTATGTTTTGGAATCGGAAGATGTATTGATTTAGTTTTGTGGATATTATATTCACAAATATAGCTTAAAAAAATATACAAAATTTATATTTTTTTTTTATATATCCCTACCATATCCATATCCTCATTTTTTTAAAATCACCAAATTCGTGGTTGTATCCGTAGCATATTCGTATCCATGCTTCTTCTATGTTTGACTCAATTGACCAGATAAGAATTCCATGATACGCTCATAGAATGTGAACAGTAAATTTTCTCTTTAATTGTGTAAAGCTCATAGTTCACACCCACATCCAAGATAAGAAAACCCATTTTAATAAACCCCCTTCTCAGCATAGTGCTCAATAAAAAAATAATAATAAATAAATAACACCAAAATTGTAACTGTACCACTACAATGTATTGCCCATTATCACCTTGTGACAACAACTAAATGCCACTATGGCCACCTAAATAAACAGCTACCCAACACCATAATAAACAAAAGACCATATAGCAACAACCATTGCAAATCCATAACACCACCACCATTACTATTAATCCATCATAACAAAATCAAAGCCATTGGCACAATGATAACGTTGCTCTTTTGCAAACTAGAGGCCGTGGATTCTATTAAATTGTTAGCCACTAGGTCATCTAAAAGCTTAAACTGTTAGGGGGGGCAATTTTATTATTCATATTAACTTATTTCCTCTCAAAGCGCCCTCTAACATGTGGCCGAACCAACTTTGAAGGGGTGAGACACGTAGGACTACTGATTTATGTGGATGGCGATAAGATTTGAACCTAAGTCATTTGCCTGCTCTAGTACCATATTAAATTGTTAATCATCATCTTATCTAAAAGTTTAAGGTGTTGAGGAAGTGGGTAACTTTATTATTTATATTGACTTAGTTTCTCTCAATAGATTCAATAATCGACAACAGTCTCTCCAATTATTGGAGCCTGGGGTAAGACTGCATACATTGTCCCTTAACACTGCTTAAGTTGGAATCTTATGCCCTTTTTAATAAAAACAAAGCCAAACACATCTAAAAGGACAATACCAATATTGATTATCTCCAGTAATCAATTGTGTTCATTGGCTAGACTAAACTTTGGTAATGGTTTCTCTCAAACTTTAAACCACATTCTTATGCTTGGCAGCTAAAGCTTTACAATTGCACCAAGCAATGCCCCTAAATCATCAAAATTTCTTGCCAATATAGTAGTCCACCTTCATCTTCTTCAATATCACCTACCACAATCACCATTTGTTGCTTCCTCATTATAAGTATCTTTTTCTATCCGCCATCCTCGGAGTCATTCCCTCTCCCAAACTCAATTTTACAATAGCTCTGTTCACCTCCTATAATTACACCATATCCAAACTAAATAACAATTCCATCACCTAAATTTGGTAAACAATTAAACCCCATTTGCATGACAACCATCATCAAATACAAAGGGGAAAAAAAGGGAGGGGAAAAAAGGACAAAGAAATAGAATGCATAGAGAAGATGCAATTCAAAAGGGAAGTCATGTGTCATACTTCAGTGATTATAACTTACACCAATTAAGGCTTAAATTCTGAAACCACAAAATCTAGTTTCCAGTTTGTTACTTATATTTGTTGTTGTCCAACTCTCAACTAACATATTAAATATAAGCATAATCTGATAAACCTCGGCGATCCCAACGTGCTCCTTTGAGGAACCACAAGTACGTGGGGTGAGAGTGATAATGTGCAGTCTGTGATGGTTCTGAATAGTCAAGAATTAGTTTTATTTTAATTAGTTATTTTAGCAGTTATGAGTTATGGGAATAGTGGATTTTAGCAGTTAAGTGTTGTGGGAATTGTGGTAGTAAGTTGGGGAAAAGTTGCTAGCCTTTGTATTTAAACATTCTCAAGTACATTAATGGTATGCTATGTTTTCCTATTCAAACGTTTGTGGTTCATTCTCACCCAAAGCGAATAATATTTCCATCACAATTGTTATTGCCTATTTTGGCTAGTCTGGAAAGAACGCAATAGAAGGATTTTTGAAGATGAAGAGAGGACTGTTTTGAAGATTAAGAGTTCTTTTTTCTCTTGTTTGTTTGGATGGGTGAAAGAAGGGAGTATCATTGATCTTTGCTCTTTTATGAATTTCCTAGATTCTTTGAGATGATGTTAGGAAGGGGTTAAGTGTACCATAATCATGTTCATTAGCATTTTTTCGATGCTAATGAATATTTCTATTTCGTTATAATATCTTATTTATCTTTTTCAAAAAAAATATTTCCATCACAATTGTAGCTAAGCTTTGACCGGAACCAATCAATGGCATCAGAGCTAGGTTACAATGGCAACTAACAAGGAGAGGATCAAGCACTTAGAAGCTGGACTCGGAGATCTTCAAGATGGTGTGAACCGAATGGAATTTGGTGTGGTTGACAAGTTACATCAATTGGAAGAAACTATCAGTAGATTGTTAGAGGCTTTGCTTTCAAACAGGGAAGGATCCAGCAACAACATTAACAACCGCAAGAGTTATTCTAGCAACCTCAAGGAGGAAATCAAAGGGCACACGAACAGAGGTCGGCCGATTTTTTCATCCAAACTCGCTAAACTCGAGTTTCCAAAATACTTTGGTGACGACCCCACCGAGTGGTTTAATTGAATTGATCAATTCTTTGAATACTAAGGTACCACAGAGGATCAAAAAGTTTCCTTGGCGACGTTCCATCTCAAGGGAGAAGCCAACCAGTGGTGGCAATGGTTGCATCGAGCTTACAGGGAGGAGGGTCGAGTGGTGACATGGGCAAGTTTTGAAGAAAAACTGTGGGCTTGATTTGGACCCACAGAATGCGAAGACTTAGGTGAAGCACTATCACAGGTTAGACAAGTAGGATCCATGAGAGACTATTAAAAAGAGTTTGAGAGGTTGGGCAACCTGGCGCACAGATGGGTGCATAAAGCATTGGTAGGCACCTTTATGGGAGGACTAAAGTCAGAAATAACAAAGGGCATACGGATGTTCAAGCCAAAAACATTGAAGTAAGCCATTAGCCTTGCACGCATGCGAGATGGTCACCACCACCCAACCGACCACAACTAGATCTCACTACTCCAAGGAAAACCAACCCAACAGTTCCGATAAAGCACCTCTTGTGGGAAGAAATGCAAAAAAAGCGAGCTTAAGGACTTTGTTTTAATTGCAATGACAAGTTCACTTTGGGTCATAAATGCTGAAGCCTGCAACTTCTACTACTAGAAGGGAACACTAGTGAGAGCAATATACAAGGTGAGACAGTAATTGATGAAGAAGTTGAAGAAGCCGGAACCAAGAATCAACCTAAACCGGAGATATCATTGCACGCTTTGACTGGTTGGTCAGTTTCCAGAACCCTGCAAGTTATGGCCAAAGTGGGGCGTCACGAAGTTGTGCTCATCGACAGCGACTCTACCTACAACTTCATTAGCAAAAAATTAGCTAATTTGCTTCACTTACTTGTGATTCCCACTGAACCGTTTACCGTAAAGGTGGCTAATAGAAATCCATTACAATGCAAAGGGAGCTTTGAGCACGTACAAATCCTTCTTCAAGGTATCCCTTTTTCCCTTACCCTCTATTCTCTACCATTAATCGGCTTAGACTAGGTGTTGGGCATACAATGGCTGGAGCAATTGGGTTTAGCTGTCTGTGATTGGAAAAAAATGACAATGGATTTCCATGGGAAAATCAAACTCGAAGGTTGCATGGAATTGATGCATAGCCCATTAAAACAGCATCCTTGAAGGAAGTTTCTACAGAGTTGAGGCAAGAAAGTTCAATGTTTGCAATTTGCCTACAATCACTGGAAGTGGTGCCACAAGAAGAAATTCACGCAGACATGTAGCAGATATTGGAGACCTATGACGACACGTTCAAGAACCCAAGCAATTACCCCCAACAAGAGAGTTTGATCACTGCATTTCTCTTAAAGAAGGCACGGAGCCAATCAATGTGCGACCCTACAGGCATGCCTACTTTCAAAAGGCTGAAATTGAAAAACAATTTCATGACATGTTAAAATTGGGGCTAATAAGACCTAGTACTAGTCCTTTTTCATCCCCTGTTTTGCTGTTAAAACAAAAAGATGGTACTTGGCGTTTTTGCACTGATTACCAAACTCTTAATGCCGTTACTATCAAAGATTGGTTTCCCATTCCCACGGTCGATGATATGTTAGATTAACTCCATTGGGCATCTTACTTCACCAAACTAGATCTAAGAGCTGGTTATCATCAAGTCCGAGTACACTCACTAGATATTTCGAAAACTGCTTTTCGTACCGACAATGGACATTATGAATATTTAGTTATGCCATTTGGTCTTTGCAACGCTCCTTCAACCTTTCAAGCCATTATGAATTACATATTTTGCCCTTATCTTCGGAAATTTATACTAGTTTTTTTTTATGACATTAATCTATAACCTCAATTGGACCATGTATCTTGAACATGTTAAGAAAGCCTTTGAAATTCTAAGGCATCATAAATTTTTTATCAAAACCAATAAGTGTGCTTTTGGCCAACAAGAACTTGAATATTTGGGTCATATTGTGACCCCTGAAAGAGTTAAGGTAGATCAAGCCAAGATTAAAGAATGCTAAATTGGCCTAGATCTACTAATACTATAGAATTACGTGGGTTTTTAGGTCTTACAGGTTATTACAAAAAAATTTGTTCGCAATTATGGGATCTTGGCTCAACCACTTACTAATCTTTCGAAGAAAGGGCAATTTAGGTGGACAGAAGAAGCCGAGATAGCACTCAAACTCCTCAAACAAGCAATGGCCTCTACCCTTACTCTTGCTATGCCTAACTTCAATGAGCCATTTGTTATCGAGACAAATGCTTCAGGAGAAAGTATTGGTGCGATTCTAACTCAACAAGGTAAGCCTATTGCCTTCATGAGCTGGGCATTGGGAATTTCAAAGTTGCCACAGTCCACATATGCCAAAGAAATGCTAGCCATTATTGAAGCCATACGAACTTGACGAACATACTTGTTGGGACAGAAATTCTATATTCAGACAAACCAACGAAGCCTTAAGTATTTACTAGAGCAACGCGTAGTCACACCAGAGCTACAAAAATGGGTCGCAAAACTGCTGGGATATGATTATGAAATACTCTACAAACCAAGCCGAGAAAATTCGATAGCAGATGCACTACCACGAGCACCTGGCAGCCCAATTCTTAATGCTTTGTTTGTTTCACAAACGCAGCTATGGTATGAGATCAAAACAGCAACCACCGGGCATCCTTATATGGAAAAAATTGGCAAGCTCGCAACTGAAAAACCAAAAGCTCCCTACACATGGAGAAATGGGCTAGTGCTATACAAAAATCGTGTAGTAGTGCCTCCTAATTCCTTCATCATTAACAAGCTATTAAGAGAATCTCATGATTCTCCAATAGGTGGCCATTCTGGTGTGCTACGGACATTTAAAAGACTTGCCCAACAATTTTATTGGCCATCTATGAATCAAGCAGTTCAAAAGTACGTTGCCCCTTGCAATGTTCGCCAATAGACCAAGGCCGAAACGCAATCACCAGCAGGTCTCCTACAGCCCTTACCAATTCCATGTCAAGTATGGAATGATATCACCATGGATTTCATCGAAGGCCTTCCACCGTCAAATGACAAAGATACCATTTTAGTTGTGGTGGATCGCCTCAGCAAGATAGCACATTTCCTAGCTTTGTCTCATCCAATTACTGCAAAAGTAATAGCTGATAAATTCGTGGAAGGTGTAGTCAAGCTCCATGGGATTCCCTGATCCATTATTAGTGACCGTGACCCTATTTTTATCAGCAATTTTTGGCATGAATTCTTCAAATTATTAGGAACCCAACTGAAAATGAGCTCGGCCTACCACCCACAAACTGATGGGCAATCGTTAGCTGTCAACAGGGTGCTTGGAACAATATCTTCGCTACTTCATCCATCAACAACCACGAAAATGAAATTCTCTTCTTTCATGGGTTGGTTTTGGTACAATACGACGTATCATGCATCCACAGGAATGACACCTTTTCAGGCTCTCTATGGTCGATTACCTCCAATTATTCCTCATTACCAGGCAGGCAGTTCTCCAGTTCATGAAGTGGATCAAAATCTCGCTTCAAGAGATTTATTGTTGCGTCAACTTAAAGCAAATTTGCAGGCAGCTAGTACCCGAATGAAGCAGGTGGCTGATTCTAAGCGGCATGACATCAAATTCAAAGAAGGGGGCTTGGTTTACCTCAAGCTACAGCCTTATCGGCAACAAACGGTTTTTAAGCGGGCATACCAAAAATTGGCTAGCCATTTTTATGGACCCTATCCAATTGAGCAACGTGTGGGCAAGGTGGCATATAAACTCACTCTACTAGAGGGGTCTCGAATCCATCCCGTGTTCCATGTATCCTTACTTAAAAAGAAGTTGGGGGAGGCATATGCCACAATTACTAATTTCCCAGCACTTACTGATGCAAGCAAAATTATAATGGAGCCGGAATCTATATTAGATACTTGTTAGGTAAAGAAGGGGTCGAGATCCTTTGAAGAAAGTCTAGTTAAATGGCAGAGACTTCCCTTAGAGGATGCCACATGGGAAGCTACAGCAAAGCTGCAAGACAGGTTCAATGCCATGGACCTTGAGGACAAGGATCCAGTAAAAGAGGGGGGAATTGATAAACCTCGTCGATCCCAACGTGCTTCTAAGGAACCGCAAGTACGTGGGGTGAGAGTGAGAATGTGCAATGTGTGGTGGGTCTGAATAATCAAGAATTAGTTTTTTTTTTAATTAGTTATTTTTGCAGCTATGAGTTATGGGAATAGTGGATTTTAGCAGTTAAGTGTTGTGGGAATTATGGTAGTAAGTCGGGGAAAAGTTGTTAGCCTTTGTATTTAAACATTCTCAAAGTACATTAATGGTATGCTATGTTTTCCTATTCAAACGTTTGTGGTTCATTCTCAGCCAAAGAGAGTAATATTTCCATCACAATTGTAGCCAAGCTTTGACTGGGACCAATCATAATCTAGGATAGCAATGAGCAGGGTATGAATAGGATCCACCTTACCCATATCCATACCGATTATATAATATATCCTTGCACTACCTATACACATATGGGCATGGAAGAGAATATACATACGCTATCCATAACTATTAAGGGATTTTTTTATTTGCATTGTGGTTAGACTTTATGATAAACTCGTAATGTTTGTGTTATGTTCAACTTTCTATTTTATTGTTTCAAATGTGCATATATAATATATCTTATCTATATGGTTGAAATAAATGTTCAAAAATTTAGTGGGTAAATGGGTGAATAGGTTTCTTACCAATACCTTACCTATACCCATTTGGGTATAATTTTAAGTACCCATTCCCTCGCCCATTAGTTTAGTGGGTAAGATATACCAAGTCTATAGTGGGTAGGATTTGCGGCTACCAATTAGACATGGATAAAATTTTCACCTCTAAGAATAGACAATAACTAATTCTTGACTATCCTAATGGAAAAATGTGTGTTCATTTGCATCATGTCCCACTATGTAGACACAGATTCTTTAACATTCACCATATGCATGCATGTCTACGTATGGCATCCATGACTAATGCCCATTCCATGCTTATTACAGGATCATAGTTAAATACAGTAGTAAAAACTCAGTTCCCAATGTGAGAAGGCTAATCGGACTCCAAAGGAAGACGCCTTATATGAGCAAACAATCAGAACTTATCACAGCAGTAGCAAGATGTAAAGTTCAAGGTATGAACCGAACCAAACCGAACCAAACTAAGCTAAGCCTCTTCCCACTAGGTGGGGTCGGCTATATGGATTTGACGACGCCAAGAAAATCTATCTAGAGCCATGTCCT
>JAVXUM010000021.1:7715489-7726205 GCA_035590655.1 Pouteria glomerata | reverse complement strand
TCTCAATTTTAAACACTTGAATTCTCTTATTAATCCTCAAATTAGAGTTAATGATTGTACTTTTTATGGTACAATCAGCCTCTGTGAAGAGTATACTCATGAGTCATTCGGGCTAACCCTACGAGGTGATTATATATGTTGTAATTTGTGTGGGAAGAGATTATAAACTCTGAATCATCTAGGGTGTGATATAACTTGAGTTGTATGGTCAAAAATAGGAATTAGAATGTTTGAGACTGAGCAATTGAATGTTAAAAAGTGGATTAAAAAATCGATCTGTGAAGGAATGGAAAGGGGTTTATCTGAAAGGAAGTTATCTTATCTTAGGTCGCTATGGATTGCAAGAAATAAAAAGGTGTTTAACCAAATAGAAAGAAAGCCAACATAAGTTATCAATTTAGCTAAAAGTTATGACCAATATGTTAGATTTGTTTAACATCTGTAATGTAAGTAGGCAGAAAATTAGATGCATGAAGGTGAAGAAAGAAGACAATGCCAATCAAGAACAGAAATTCATTTTTAAAAATGAAAGGGTTGAGCCAAAAACATTTTATCAAATTATTATCTTGACAGATGGTGAATGGAGGCAGAGTTCAACAAACCCAACAATAGCCTGGATTATCATAAACAAGAAGGGTAACAAGCTATTTTTGAGATCAGAGGCGATCAACGCATCATTAGTGTTGATGGTAGAATCAATGGCAATATTGAAGGCACTAAGTTTCATAAGGGAGCTGAAGTGCATACGAGTAACAGTATTAACTGATTGTAGTTTAAATTTTAGTTATTTGAAGAATTTCAGGAATTATAATTTCGAAGTAAAAAAATATATTTTATGTTCTATATGGACAGTTACAAGAGTTTCGATTTTGTTGTATTAAAAAAGTTCATGGGAAGGTAGTTAGAGATCCTTATGATAAAGCTAAATTTGTAATTGACAATTGTTAATTTTTAGTTAAATATAGTATGTTGTTTTGTTTGGTCAAAAAAAAAAGAAAAAAGAAAGAAAGAAGAAAAGATAGAGGAGGTGTGATCACTTCAACCACACCCAAGGACTGTGCTTTAGTTGATGGAGCTGAGCAATGAAAAGAACATGGCATGGGGAGGTTATTTGTAGGTCTATAAGCTGAGGGTGGGGGTCGGAGGGAAAAATCTGATGGTTGGGTTGACTCGATAAGTCATAAGATGAATTTTAAATTGAGTTTAAGATGAGTTAAATAATGGGCCAACAATTTGAGAATTTATGAGTTTTTAGCAATTGGGTTCAATTGTTAGGTTAAAATAAATTCAAGATTTACATATTAAAAAAATTATTTTAATTAAATTCCAATAATACTTCAAAAATTCGATAATGGAAGAATAAACTATAATATAAGGTTTTTAAGTCTGATGTTCAGGTTGCAGATTTCATGACAAATTGGCTTTGAATTCACTAGCTTGTTCAGGCATTCTATGAGCAATATGACCTCCCATATGCTATATCGAGTATCCTTACCTTTGATGTTGACCAGGTTGCCTTTGATGCTGACTAGGTTCTACATGTTAGGCTTTAGTCATTTGCTATTTGTTATGAGAAGGTTAAATTTATACCCTTCTTGTTTTGTTTTTTTGTACTGTGGTGAATCACTATACTTTTCTTTAATTACTTGAAGGTTGGTTTATGTCATGAGTTGCCACACATTTACTGTTTGTCTGTTACAAATCAGATTTGTGTCCCCTTCCCTTTCCGTGTTATTTTCTCAAATTAGAGGATATTTGAAGGATAAAATTTTTAGTAAATTTTGATAGTTTTTTGTTAAAAATTATAAGTGATAATTTTTGGTGTGTTTAATGAATCAAAATGAAATTTTTGGTAATTTTTTGGTATTTAGTAAAATTGTTACTGTAACAGAGTAAAAAAGTGACAACTTTTATGTATTTGGTAAATTTTTTTACTGTAACAGGCAGAAAAGTGAGAAAAAGTGAAACTTGCTGTCATATCAAATTACTGTAGTATAGCAGAAAAGTAATAAAAGTTGTTATTTTACCAAACAACAAAATATTGTAGCAGAGCTAACTTTTTGGTGTTTTTTGCTTTTTTTTTTTAGCGTCCAAATGCACCCTTAGAGGTTGTTTGGAGGATAAAATTTTTAGTAAGTTTTGGTAGTTTTTTGTTAAAAATTGTTAGTGATAATTTTTGATGTGTTTAGTGAATCAAAATGGAATTTTTGGTAACTTTTAGGTGTTTGGTAAAATTGTTACTGTAGCAGAGCAAAAAAGTGACAACTTTTGAGTGTTTGGTAAAATTTTTTACTGTAGAAGAGTAGAAAAGTGAAAAAAAGTGAGGCCCGCTGTAATAATTATTTACTGTAACAGAGCAGAAAAGTAAGAAAAATCATGGGTTTGTCAAACACTCAAATTATTGTAAAATTGTCAACTTTTAATTTTTTTTGGTGTTTATTGAGCCTCCAAACGGGGCCTAATATCCTGGTTGTGATCTCACCTAACCCCTTCAAGTCTTTTTTTTTTTTTAAATTCTGATGTTTTTAACAATTTCTTTTTTTTTTTTTACTATTCTTTGTTATAAATACTAAATTATATAAATAAAAAATTAAGATTTTGCACTAATTGTTCAAGTTAAACTTAACTTTACCAAATCTCGATTCGGCTTGAAACCACTTATATATCAACGTTGCAAATTTTCTTTTATTAATTTAGCTTCTCCCAATAAAAAAATGCTTTCTGTTTGTGAGTTTGGGAGAAAAAAAAAATAAATGAAAATATTAGTTAGAAGAAAAAAAATAATAAAATGATAATGTTTTATTTCTAATTTGTTTGTAAGTTTAAAAAAAGAAATGATAATAACTTTTTTCTTTTTGTTTTGTGGTTGAGAAGAAATGGAAGAAATTGCATATTATTATTTTATGGTTAAATTCTTTAAAAAATTGAAGAGTTATCAATTTATTTAATTCTAGAATATGTTTGTAGTTTTTTTTCTTATGTTTTAGTTTGTGGATAAATTTGTCATTTTGAAAGTTTCGCTTTCTTTTCTTTTCATTTGTTTTCCACTTTTAAGGAGATAAAATTTTTAAAATTTCAATGCTCACTTTTATTCCCAATTTTCTTTTCATTTTTTCTTTTATTTTATAAAAAATAACTCACAAAGATTTTAAAATATTTTATTTATTTATTTTTTTTTTTACCATTTCACTTCATGCTAATGGTACTCGTAAATATGGAGAG
Organism: Pouteria glomerata; assembly: GCA_035590655.1. NCBI lineage: Eukaryota > Viridiplantae > Streptophyta > Magnoliopsida > Ericales > Sapotaceae > Pouteria > Pouteria glomerata. The sequence goes on along the minus strand of JAVXUM010000021.1, from coordinate 7,722,983 downwards.
AGAAGACAATGGGAAGATTGAAGAGTCTTCGGAAATGAAAAGCAAGCGATAGCGTGCTGCATGGATAGACGCGCGCGTTGATCCACCCATAAGTAGATTAGAGGCATATGCGCATTTTGAGCGCTCTATGTGCCGGCAATTATTTACTATGCTCTCCTTTCAGGGAGATAATGATATCATATTAGAAATTATTAATAGCAAAATTTAATTAACAATTTTTAATTATTAATAAAATTATTTTCCTTACACTTAGTCTCATTTGAAGCTTTAAATTTGTTCAAAAAATTACAAAAATCACTATAATTTACATAAAACTTCAACTTTTTAATCTTCACCAATTACCCAAAAAAAAAAAAAAATGGTACATCTACTGTTTAAAAAAAATAATAAAACGAAAAACATGATATAAAAAAAAGTCAAATAATAATACATTTTTCAAAGGTTAAAACAACATGCATTGTACTCTTTTAAAATCCATTTGAACGGATTTTGAATTGTTTTGACATTGTGACATGATAATTATTTGGAACTTTAGAATTTTTTAAAAAACCCAAAAAATTTCAAAGTATTTAATTGTTTTCAATCAAATTTTATCACATGTTATTTTTATACTAAATTTTAATATTTTTTTTGACAAACTAGATACCAATATCCAAAAATTTTAAAAACTGATTAACACTTCAAACACCGAAAAATTGCACTTTTGGAGTTCTTTAGTAAAATTTAAAGCTCAAAACAGATTTCGAAAGAAATTCTCTCATCCTTATTTATTAATATCTAAGATTAGATGGGGCTATAGTTCTTTTGGGCATTTCAGCACTCGAAATACTTCATATTTTCTTCAAATGATCCAATGGTTCTAATTTAAGTTGATAAAAATTAATTTTTTAATCAAAATTAGAAAATGAAATAGATTATATTTATGTTTATTCTTTTAATACGAGAGTTGGGTTTTAAGTATTGGAGAGATTAATTGATTTAATTTTTTTCCTTAGTGTTTTGAAATATAAATAGTGTGACCATCTGAGTATAAGTTTGATATTTACATTTATGATGTTGCTATTATAACAGAGATAAAAATAATTATTTTTATTGTTGTGACCATATAAGCGTTTGATTTAATTGTCGATAAACAATATTGGTTTAAATATGTTACTTCTACTATTTTATATAAAACTCATGAAACTAATTAATGAATTTAATTGATTAGTTGAGTTGATTGGATCTTTGGGTGAAGTTTTGAAATGAAATAACAATAACTTCTATATTTTATGTCGTTTGTCTCAACCTTTAAGGTTAAAGACGTGACCATAGGACTATTTAATTCTCTGCATTAATTTTATATAATAATTTTAAATATAATTATCATATTTATTAATAATTATTTCAATATTATCAATAATAATTTAATATATTTCAATCAAAGTAATATTAAGTTTGTTTTATCAAGAGTGAGTATAAAAAAAATTCGTTTTAAATTCGTATATTTAATTAAAATTTATTTTAAATTCACATTTGTCATCTTAAGTGAGGGATTGTGGGACTTAAAAAAGGTGGTAACGTGGTAGACTGAAATTGATGAAGTTTAATGATGGCCAAAAAATTAGACCAAGAATTAGTTCTTGCGGAACCTATCTTAGCCACATATGATATAACAATAACAACCCGAGAAACGAGTCGTTAACCAACGCGAAGGCACACCTAACGCTACGTGTTCCAAGTACAAGTCGAGGTTGAAGTGCCTTTAGACTTAGTTGGAGAGGGGAAAAAATTAATTTTTTTTTTGTTTGGAAAAGCGAAAATGTTAACGGTGCGTCGAGAAATCAGCAACTATTTTTCTTGAGATGTCCAACCAATACTCGTGATGATTTTGGTGTGACTAAGTGTGCGTTTGGAGTGATAAAAAATTAAAAAAAAAATATAATTTGAGTTAATTTTAGGTGTTTAATAGCTGGTGTTTCAAACAAAATTTTTTGGAGTACAATAGTGACATTTTTGTACTGTCAGAGCAAAACTGTGGGAACGGTTTCTCAAATTCATTCCCACGGATTCAAAAATTTACCCACTTTTGTACAACTGTAGTAAAACCGTGGAAACGATTTTTTAAATTCATTCTCACGGATTTAAAAAAATTAGTATAAAATAGCGACAATAATGCTCGTTTAAAAGTTTTTAGCTCGAAGAATATGATTGTCAAAAAAATTTACTCATTCGATTAACTATTTTTTTTCAAATTTTTTATCTTTTTTAGTGAAATATTAAAATTTTTTAAATATAATAAAAGTAAGAATGTGTAATAGAGATTTTAGTGATATATAAAAATTGTTAAAGATTTATTTTATTTGTTGTAGTTTTAAAACACTCCAAGCGGAAAATGCCCATCGACAGTCAAGTTAATACAGACAGAAGGTAAGAGAAGTTAGAAAAGTAAAAGGACAAAGTTTTGGTAAAATAAAAATGTCTAATTTCTTTCGATGCATGCGCTTAGTTTTTGCAAGCACAAATAAAAATTCACTCTTATCATCCTGAGTCAGATCACGTTTGAAGGTGAGTCGTGACACCGGATCGTGGATAGAGAAATAGAGAGTGAAACAGCTTCCTCTTCTCCCCCGTTAATTATTGTGGACACGTTGAGGGATTCAGTATTTAAACGCCTCGCCATGTGTCAATTGTTCAAATGTATGTCATGTGTCTAAGTGATTCTTTTTAATTAATTTTTAATAGTTAATTTTTTTAATATTTATATCTTTTATAATTTAAAAAAATTTGAAATTTAAAAAGATAAATTTAATATTTTTTAAAAAAAAAATCAAAATATTAAGTAATCAGAAGCTAAAAAGTCAGACTTTTCAAACGAAGTTTTTGACTGTCAAGAATCAATCCTGTTGTTTTCTTGCACTCCGCTCCTGAAACATGCTTCTATTTTGTTATTCGTTAATTTAATTTTTAAATTGAAAAATTCGATTCATTGACTCTACCAATGTGACATCTCCCAATTTCATGTACTGGATAATTCTAAATAAAATTTGAATATTTAGATTGATATACGACATAATATATTTAAGTATTCGAATGAAAAAAGGTAATTTTTTCAGTACAATAATTGATAATAATTATTATAAAACAATATGAGTACAAAATTATTTTATCTTTATCAATAAATATAAATAATATATTAATGAATTTGATTAAAGACAATTTATCTACAGAGGTGTTTAAATCTATATCTATACTTATAAAAGAAACATAAAGAGTAATGACGAAGTCAAAAAATTTTATAAAACCAATTTTTGGTGAAGCTTTATTTTTTTCTATTAATAACCTTTAATCACTAATAATCACTTACTATTTAAAAATTGGGCACAAAAACTTTTTAACTTCTATAAATGGTTAAGAATTTAACCTTTTTTTTTTTTTTTTTACTTCCGTTAAAATGCATTTTAATCACCTACTACTCTCAGAATATTGTTTTATTTTATTTAAATATCTCTTAATTATTTATTATCTACTTGAATATCTTTAACTAATAATTATTATTATTTATTGTTTGAGACATTTTTTTTATAATTTTTAAATAAAATAAAATTTAAATAAAAATACATTCATAGTTGTATGCCCCTTCTAGTAATTTAATAGTTGATATTATCATTTTTGGAGGGTATAAATTTGAACCGGCGCCAGTTTTTCATTGAATCCAATAATAGAAAGCGAGAGAAAGAGAAAAATAATAAAAAAAAGGGGTAATTAATTAAGAATCAAAAGAAGTGAGGATTAGGGACGATCCCCCAAACTCGCCAAGGGATTGCAATCCCAATAGAATAAGAAAGTAGGCTACTTGGGAGGAGGCACCATAGCTTGGAGTTAAGCGTTTTGCAACCACAAAACTTAACACTTGGTGCTATATACAGAGATCCCTGCTAACCAGTGACTAGGATAAAATATTATATATTTGTGTTGGTGTGGTGACTCCTTTTAGAGTCTCACGTTAGGTTTACTCACAAAGATAAGGAGGTCTTGTAAAATTATAAATAAAAGGCTCCTTTTCTTTGAGTAAAGACATCAATCAAAAATTTTAGATAACGAATTTAGATTTTAATTAAATTCTTCTTTTGTGATGTGAGAGTTAAACTTTGCCTAGGGAATTGTTTTGTGTGATATCTTGGATTTTAGGAGAAAGGAAGAATTGTGTGATTGTAAAAATTTTCTTCTTTGAGTGCTCGTAGTTTTTCTCTGATTTGGGAGTTTTCCACATAAATTACTCTACTATTATTATTTCTCTATTTTTTTGATATTATCTTGAGAGGGTAAATTTAAGAAGCCTAAATTCCCAACAAGTGCTATTAGAGTTTAGGTTCATTGGTGCAGCGGATCTTTGGTGTGTTAGTGTGGATACGTACAAGTCTAAGAAAGTTTTGTCTAGGAGATTAGATTTTAAATGGGACTAATTTGACTCCTTCAATCTTTTCCGAAAACTTACTTATATCATTCACTTCTATGTAAAATTCATCAAAAAAGAAGTGTAGAAAAGAAAAATATTAGGAAGTAAGACTTAAAATCATGTCTGATTTAAGGTGGAAAAATTTTATGGAAGAATCGATTTTGGCTCGTGGAAAGCGCAAGTCAAGAATATTTTGATTCAATTGGAATTACACAAGGCATTGAAGAGCAGGGGGCAAACCCTGATATCAGTAATGCTGCTAATAGAAAGGAGAAGATAGTTCTTTTAGAAGTTACGAGTAAACTCCTTTATAAAGAGAGAAGACTGGGTGGTGGAAGCAAGGTTTCTTTTGAAAACTCAACTCTGGTGGTAACTAGAAATAGAAAGAAGAAGATCTCCTTAAAGAAAAATATAGTCTGGTAGAGGTGTGGGACAATATGGGCACAGTAAGAAAAATTGTCCAAGAGGTGGAGCACGTTCAACAAATGACTCCAGGTCAATAAATGGAGAGACTAACGATGTCACTAACATTGTGTACATCCTTATGACATGCCGCTAATTCACAAAGTTGCCATGATAAAGGAAGTGTTGTTAACGGATCCAAAAGTTTGCACACGAGCATTAATTTGACGTTAATGCAGGGTATGCAGTGGAAATTTATTTTAATGGTCGATGAACTTCCAAGAAAGCAAAACAAGTGAGTTTCACCATAATTTTTCAACAAGGGTTTGACATTTGTCAGAGTGAAATACTTGGAATTAGTTTATTCTAAGTGAGTATGATCTTAATGATGGAGCATGATAATTTTCTATGATTGAGTGTTTTGCCTTTTTCAAAAAATTCTCCCAGAGGTGGACAATGGATGTGGGAACAACTAAAGTCACCAAGGTTGAAATTGTTGATTTGGTGTCTCCTTTTGGAGCCCCACATCAATTTGCTCACAAAAGGAGGGAAGTCTTGTGAGATTATAAATAAAAGGCTCTTTTTTTTTGGGTAAAAACGCACCAATCAAATCTTTAGATAGCGAATTTAGACTCTAGTTAAATTCGTTTTTTGTGAGATGAGAGTGAAAGTTCACATAGAGAATTACTTTGTGGGGTTTCTTAGGATATTAGGTGAAAGGAAGAATTGTGTGATTATAAAAATTTTTCACATAGTGAATTTTTTCTTTTAGTGTCCATGGTTTTTCTCCGATTTGGAAAATTTTCACATAATTATTGTATTGTTATTATCTCTCTATTTTCTTGATATTTTACCAAAGGTAGATCCTTAGGGGGGAGAATTTAGGATCCCAACAATTTGAGACTATTATTTTTCCTATTGGCTTCGGTAATAAGAAAAAAAGAATTTAGAGGATATTTGGAATGAAAAATCTTAGTATAAATTAATAAAAGTTACATTATCGAATTTGTGTAGTAAAAAAAAGGAATAATAATAAATTAAACCCATCACATATCTAGTTGGCACTTCAAAAGAAGAGAGGACTAGGCACAATCCTCCCAATTTCATTAAGAGTTGCAATTTTAACATAGGAATAGGAATATGCTAGCTTATTTAAGTAAGAATCTCTATAGATTAGTGGTATGTTTGGTTGGATGAAAAATAGGAAGAAGGGAAGAAGGAGATGGGATAATACTTCATTTCTACTGTTTAGTTGGAGGAAAAAGTGAAGAGGAAAGAAAATGGTGTAAAAATATAGGGGGTAGGTCCACTTATTTTTATCCTCCCAAATTTGAGACGAAAAGAGGAAGGACGGTAGGGAAAAAGAGAGAAAATTAGAGAAAAGTGTGATAAAAAAATGAGGCCCACAATTTATAAAATAATTTTTAATTTAAAAAATAAATTATAATAAATATATAAATATATATATTCATTTTTCTTCCTCTCACTTTTTCCTTTAACCAAACACGCTTTTTTCCTCCCACTTTTCTTTTCTTCTTTTATTCATTCCTCTCAAATTTCTTTTATACCAAACAGAGCATAGATGTATGCATTGTATGATCAAAAAACTATCGTTCTCGTTCTATATACTTGATCCCTATTGACTAAGGTGACATTTGGTATATCTATTTTGAACTCATTTTTCATTTTACATTTTTAAAAATAAGAAAAATAGCTTCAAAAGTATTTGATCACTTTTATTTTCAAAATCTATTTTAGAAAATGGAAAATAGGTTTACACATAAAATGAAAAATAACAAAAAGTCATTTTGAACGTTTTTAACCTAAAATAAGGAAAATTTCGAAACATGAAAAATAGAAAATGTCAAACCAAGTGTGTTTTCTATTTTTCTTATTTTAGAAATTTTAAAATATAAAATACAAAATGGAAAATAGAAAACAAATAATAGAAAATCATGCCAAATGCCACCTAAGTTTCTACCACTGTCTTGTCTATTATATTCATTAATTAATTTCCAAGGATATTATTCATGAATTGATAACAAAATATTTTCTTTCTAAATAAAATGAAGGGTAAAGTACAAAAATTTTACATGTAGTTTATACTCGATGTCATTTTAGTCTCTCATATTTCAATTATAACAACGAAATTCTTATAGTTTTGGTTAAGCACTAATCCAGGCCTTTCATCGCCAACCATTAAGAAAAAACAATTAGAGTGAGAGTAAATTTATCATTTCATATTCTTCTTTCCTAACAGGCTTATATATATGTATATGTATATGTAAATATGCACATATATATATATCATAGATAGCTTTCTCATTCTGTAAATAACCATTAATTACCAACAACCTTCACTAAGATTTTCTTAAATCGTGTTCCCAAGTCAACATCCAGCAAAATTTCTATTCATTTTAATCAGTGACATAGCTCGGCTACGATGAACAAAGAAAAATAAAGAAAACAAACAAAAGAAGGCTGAAAGAAAAATTTAGGATTTCAATATCATCAAGTCTCTCAAAATAATGCATTAGGTGCTATTTATAGGCACCAATACAAAACCCTAACCCTAATGGATAAAACCAAAACAAATAAAATAAATTAATTAATACTCCAAAAATTATGAATAAATAAGGAAACTAATAATAATA
>JAVXUM010000021.1:7703472-7715389 GCA_035590655.1 Pouteria glomerata | reverse complement strand
AATTTAGCAGAATATTCAGCTACACTAAGAGTCATTTGTTTTAGATTAATCATGTTGGAGAACAACTGACTCTTATATGATGGAGGAATGTACTTGTCTTGCAATTTAGCTTTCATAACAGCCCATTGGGTGATGGGTGGTTCACCCAAACGAATCATGTCATGCAAGACATTTTGCCAGTACATTTTAGCTGAATTGGTTAATTTCATTTTAGCAAACCTAATACGCTCACTATCAATCATTTCATACCAATCAAAATATTCCTCAATAGCTACTAACCAATCAGAGAAAGCATTAGGATCCATTCTACCATCAAATTCAGGAGCACTAACCTTGATTTTTGTTGTGATATCTCTTTGAGGTTGTCTAACCTGCCTATCTTGATCCCTACCCCAATTACCATTAACCCTAGGTTGGTATCGCTGAGGAGCGTTATCTTCTCTCACTTGATTCGATGGGTGATTTTGCCTTAGTGGTTGGTAATCTAGCGGAAAATTAACATTGGCAGGGTGAAACTGATCCCCTAGGTTGAACTGAGGGGCTCCTATATCGGGTAACCTAGTATGAGGTTGAACAAGTGAATTACTACCCAAGTTCATTTTACCCAGATTATCATGCAAACCATTTGTGACTTCATTAGATTGATGTGAACCCCCAGATGGACTTGAACCAAAGAGTTTTCTAGCAGTTTCATCAACATATTCCCCTATTTCATATTTACCCAAATGTTTTAAAAGTAAATCCATTTTTTGATTCATTGCATGAGTTTGTTGTTCTAGTGCAGATTGTCGTTGAGTCAATTGACCACACATTGAATTTAAATTACTTACCGATGCAGTGACTGAATCAAATTGTGCTTTATTTGCATCATGATGATGGGTAATACATGCCAGGCTATCATTTAGATCTTGAGATAAAGCTTGCAGTCTTAAATCAAAATTATTAAGTCTCTCAATTGGGTCTTTTGTGTGAGGTGAGGAAGGTGTAAGGGTGTCACTTTTTGTGACTGACATGCTGAGAGAAAAGCTAAAATTTCGCTAGGTAAGGAAATTTATAAATTATATGCTAATGCAACGATCACAAAGTTAAAGACATTTAATACGATTATATTTCACAATTTGCACGAATCACGAAAGAATTAATTAGTTAATTTTTTTATAATACTCTTTATGCTCTATCAAATAAACTGGAATCTAAACACTCAAACAGAATATACCTAAATGTCACAAATATTAATCGAGTTTTCAAAGAAAAAGGAAATACCACGTTGAAGAACATTTAAGATGCCTATAATACCTTAGTATTGTTGCAAGGAAGCCAAACAAGGTGTGTAGTTATTTCTCCTTTGTTGTTTTCTGAGTTTTTTTTTTTTTTTTTTTTTCAATACAGTCACAGGCCTCTTGGTCGTATTTCAAAACAGCAGTCACGTTCTTCTCAAAGCTGCCAATTACAAAAAGCTCAAACTCAATCTCCACCGTTCAAATTGAAGATGAATGTGTCTGCGAGCTGCTGTCAAAATTTGAGGCCGATCCAACGGTTGATCGTCTGGCAATTGCTGTTCAAAGATTGCTGCGCAGGAAACCGAAAAACTGCAAAACAGCAGTCCTGTTCTTCTCAAAATTGTCAATTACGGAAGCTCCAAACTCAATCTCCACCGTTTAGATTGAAGATGAATGTGTCTGCGAGCTGCTGTCAAAATTTGAGGCCGATCCAACGATTGATCGTCATGCAATTGCTGTTCAAAGATTGCTACGCAAGAAACAGAAAAACTGCACTTGCTTCAAATAGCCTGATTTCCAGAAAAGAAAAAGCAGAACCCACACGTTGGAGGCTCTGATACCAAATTGACGTAGCTCGGCTACGACGAATAAAGAAAACAAACAAAAGAAGGCTGAAAGAAAAATTTAGGATTTCAATATCATCAAGTCTCTCAAAATAATGCGTTAGGTGCTATTTATAGGCACCAATACAAAATCCTAACCCTAATGGATAAAACCAAAACAAATAAAATAAATTAATTAATACTTCAAAAATTATGAATAAATAAGAAAACTAATAATAATAAAAATCTTAATTGAACTTGGGTCTCCTACCTCTTCTGAGCCTACTCCATACTCTATCAATCAGTAATGCAAAATTCTACTCATTTCAACTCTTTGCTGTATTATTTGAATAGTTTCTTGTTGTATCTAATCATTTCAAATCACCATTATTGAACGTTACTCATAGGATCAAACCCTAAATAAAGAAACAATTAAGATAAAAGCAAAAGTTTTTTATCGGGACCAATCACATGGAATGTATTGATTTGGATTATCTTCTCTTACATAATTTTTTGATCCCTCGTCTCCCTCATTACTTCTCTCGCTGTCTTCTTCTAAACACATTTCTCTTCCTTCCTCTCTCTCTCATTTCATAACAGGTTGGGAGCTTTCTTTCTCTCTCTCTCTCATGTATTTGTCTGTGGTGTTAAAAATTGGGAATTTCTGAAGTTTGACGTTGGTTGGCAGGTTCGTTTTTAGATTTGCAGTTATTGATTTTTGAGATAGCTAGAGGTTGGTGGTAGTTGCACCAATTGATCAATCTCAGAGTCGAGTTTGTTCTATGGACCCGAGCTTGAAACAGGAAGAAGAAGTCGAAGGCCCTACTTCTATTAAACCCCATTCTTCTTCAGCTTTATCTTCTTCATCAATTGGTAATAGGTGATATTGGTCATTGATATATCGAGACAGATTGTTGAAGATGATGAACAAAAGTTGCCTATCAAACTCTAGAGTGAATTTTAGAGAAGAAGACTGCAAAATAACATGTTTGCCCTCATGCTAATGGGTATTTTTTAATGGTTGGTGGTGGAAAGATTTGATTGCTGCTTGACAAAAATTATAAGGATTTGACTATTATAATTAAAATGTAAAAGAGTAAAGTGACACCGAGTACAAATTATAAACGTGATTTTTGTACATTACCCTAAAATGAATATTCCAACAAAGAAATAAGATGGACTTCTAACAAAGAAATAAGATGGACAAAGGAAACCGACGGTGGTTCTTAGCTAAAATTAAATACAATTTAATGTAGTATAAATATATAGTCTCCTTCGCTAGTTAATTTTTCTCAATATGGTATCATATGAATTCATTTTAAATAGTTAATTAAACAATATAAGCATAGATATTGTAAAAAACTATCGAATTTTTTTTTCTATTCTTATTATATTTTCTTATTTATATTAAAGAGCAGACTGAATAAAGTTTGTTATAAATGTTCAAGAATTTAAGGGGACGTTTGATATTCAAAGACTTACAAACATTACTAACTTTTGTTCATTTTTATTTTTTGAACTTTTGTTTTGAAAATTCAAATTTTACAAACTTTTATCATATTTTACTAATTTTTTTCTTTTTTCTTTTTTGAGCTTTTTGATAACTTTTATAATCAATCTTCCTTACTTGTTTGAACAATTTTGATCAAAATTTTTGAGTTATGCCAAGCAAACGTCAGAAAGTCAAAACCCAACACTCTTTTTTTGATAATTGAGATACAGATACCAAACCCCACCTTAAATAGAAAAATTAAAATGTTTTGAGGATTCACATGGAAATCTAAAGTTTGAAGAACAAAAGAATAGTTTTTACTCCCTTTCTAAGAGTGTTGCACTTTGTTTTCTGTATGATTTCAAAATATGAAATCACATTTTTCATAAATAATTTTTGAAAGGTAAAATTATCGATAAAAGTGGTAATAATAAAAAGAAAGTGTTATTGAGCAAAACAATTTTGGCCTTTGTTCTTTTATTTTAAAAAAAAAAAATTGAAATTAAACCTTTTGACTTATGAGAAAGGGGGAATTAAATAAATTCTCAATTGCCATGTTTACTATATTATACATGCATATGCACATACGCAATCATACAAAGAGAAGCGCAAAGGAAGAAAACAAACTAATTGAAAACTAAAAATATTTTAAAAGAGCAAATGTTTGATAATCTTATGTCGTTATATTAGCCGTTGGACTGATTAGATAATTAATGCTGAATCGGTTAATTTTAGTTTTGTTTAGAATTTTAATTTTTTTTTTAAAAAATTTTAAAAATTGTAATTTTTTTAATCAAAATTTATCATATGTTATTTTTTACATTAAATTTTAATTTTCTTTTAATTTTTCCCAAACCCCAAATGCCACGTTTAAAATTAGCTTCAAAAGCTTATGTGGCATTTGGTTTAATTTTTGTTTTCTATTTTTTATTTTTTATTTTATGTGTTTTATATTCTAAAAATTTCAAAACATGATAATAAAAAAATACTATGTTTTTCTTATTTTGAATTAAAAATACTCAAAATGATTTTTTTTATTTTTTATTTTATGTGTAAACTCATTTTTTTTTTCTAAAATAAAATTAAAAACACAAGTGACCAAATGCACTTTAAACTGTTTTCTTTATTTTCAAAAACTCAAAATAAAAAATGAACTCAAAACGAAAAATAAAAAATAAAAAAATAAATCAAATGAAGTTTTAGTTTTTATTTTTGAGTTTAACAACAATTGAAAAATATTAGTTAGGTATCATATTTAGGTAATAATAATCTCAAACGAGTCTTTCGTTGACTAAATGGAAAAAAATTATTGACTATAGATTAAAGTCAAAGCCAACCTTTATTGATTTCTAAGTCAAATTCCAAGAAGGAAGAGTTTCACTTAAACGATATACATGAGGCAGTGAGGTGGTTCGGTAGCTCTCCGCCTAGCACCCGGATTTTTTGTCATACTAGTATTTATACATGTGCAATGCACAAATTTATTATATTATATATATTTATTTTAATTTTAATTAAATTTTATATTAATAATCACTTAAAAATTTTATTAAATTATATGTAAAAAATAATTAACATGTTAAATAAAACTTTTAATTTATTAACTAATAAAATGTATAATTAATTTATTTTTTCTAATTAAAATATTACGTAATAAATAAATTCTTAATTATATTTATTGAGAATCAAACACAGGTAAAAATTCATGGATGACTTGAAGTATTGAGTTAAATTAGATATATAAAATAATAAAAATTTAAAAATTAATTCATTACATTATTTTTTATTTTCCTTTTATTTGTAAAATTTATTAATTTTAATTTTATTTGATCTCAATTGTCAAAGTAGAATAAGATAAGATAATAATATTTGAATTGAACTATAATTCTAAATTTATATAATATAATAAAATTTAATTATTATAAAAATAAAAATATAAGAATCATAAAATTATTTAAAATGTTATACAACTCATAGAAAATATTTAAAAATAATTTATGATAAACATTATGGTAAATTATATTTAGAATAAATGACAAAATCATATAAACATTTATAATAGAATTTAAATAGATTTAGATTAAAAAGATGTATGTTTAATCAGATAAAATTATGAATATAGATTATATTTTTAAATTTATAAAATTATATTTAACAAAATATGTTTTAGAATAATACATTTTTTCCATTGCATATAATTAAAATTTAAAATAAATTCATTAAATTATATTTAGTGAAATTATATTTTTAATAAGATTATAAAATTATCACTTAGTATTATAATTTTCATCAAAATTGAATTCTAATATTTGATGTAGGCATAATAATTTTAAAATTAACATAATAATCAATGTAGAATTTAGTTCAATTGACAATGAAATGGACAAGGGTAAAAATTTCAAATAGATAAAATTTTTAATTTATATAAAATGCATTATACTTTAATTAATAGAATTAGATTAACTATAGTCCCTAATTAAATTGTAACACCTAGTAATTTAAATTTAGTTTATTTATGTATTATTTTGGGTCAATGAAATATTTAAATTGAGTTTGGGTTGATTGCTTTATTTTTCCTGTGCTGAGTTTAGCCTAAGGTGATATTGGGTTGGATAAACTAAGCCAAAGGTCCAGCTATTTTTTTCTTTTCTTTTTCCTTTCTTTCTTTTCCCTTTTCTTCTTTTTCCCTTCTTTTTTCTTTTGGGTTCGAGCTATAGGTTCTAGGAAGAAGAAGGGAGAGAGAGATGAGAGGGAGGAGAGAGAGAAAGAAGAGGGAGGAGGGGTTTCAAGGTGGAAGGTCGATAGATTGGGGAAGATCTTGACGCCATGATCAACATGGTGAATTCCATTTCTCATGGTTCAACTCGAGGTGGGAGAAATCAAGGTTTGAAATTTAAAGTTCAAAACGGTTTTTTCTATTTTTCTTCATTTCTCTTCAGTTTTGAGGTAGGTGGAATCTGTATTCGTGTTCTATACATTGTTAGAATCATTTTGGTATACATACATATGCATAATTTGGTTTAATATAGAGAAAGATCTATATATGTGTATATATATATAGTTGTGTATATGCATGCATATATACATGGAATTCTTACATGTTCTTGAGTAATTTCTTGAATTGAAGCTATAGAAACATGAGATTTACGTATATGAACATTTATATATGAGATATTTTTGAAATGGAGCTTGGATTAGATGAATTTAGGGTCGAATGGTGTTTGGAACGAGCCCAAATAAGGTTCTTGTTGCTGTGGTCCGGACCGACTATAGGGGTGGTCTGGACCAGGGGGTGGTCTGGACCAGGTTGTGGTCCGGACCGGGCATGGTGGTGGTCCAGACCGCCAAGACCCACTTTGTATGGTTTTGCTTGTTTTAGTCCCCTGGTGCATGCTTTGACCCTAAATGTGTTTACGAATATTTTCTAAGGATAAAATGGATTCCTAATCATCGTTGAGATTGATTTGAATATGTTTTTATATTAAGTAAATGTTTAATTACATAATTGAGTATATCATGTGCATTGGGGCTAGGCTTGTCTCATCCGGTTGGTTTGATGAGCATTAGTTGGCTGAGAGTGTCATATTATTATATGACGTGGCGAGGCATGTGTTATATATCAATGTTTTCATAAAATGGGAAAATGGTGTTTTGGAAATTACCGAATGATCCCTAGTTGATACATAGGACTAGAGTTTAGTCATGTGGAGTTAAGACGTTAATACTAAGATATATGATTATGAGATTTCTCCAAACTGTAGCCGGATCCTGCTTAAACTAAGCAAATGCCTAACAAAGGGTGTAACTCGGTTTCCTAATAGAAGAACCAAGGGGTGTAACTCGGTTCCCTTGAGTCATACCTGCTTGAGATAAGCAGATGTCTGACTAAGAGTATAATTCGATTCCTTAGCAGATGGGCCAGAGGGTATAACTTGGTTCCCCACACGTGGTATATATTGGAATATATGTTTGCCGTAAGCATTTAAAACGATGTGATTGGTGACCCTGTGTGCTTGACTAAGTATCACATATCCCATGCTAAGGATAGGAAGATACAAAGATTAGAGAGCATCCATTGGCATTGCATTTTGTTATTACCCATTGCATGAGATTACATGGATATTTGTTATATATTGAGATATTGTGATGGTTATTTATAATGATGTAATGTTCAGTTTATTGACAATGTAGTGGTTGTGAACATTAGAAAGTAAAATTAGGAATTACGGCGATCTGATTCCCGAGGCGGGAAACGTAGGCAGCTTGTGCTTGAATGACATAAGTTAGGTCATTACTGTGAATAGTAATATTTGTGTTTATTTTTTTAAGTAAGAATTTGGTCATTAGTATTATAATTGTGGAACCTAGAGTGAAAATCCAATATTGATATTGGTTCTGGCTATGTAAGCCTTAGATGGCATCACTAGGATGTGAATTTATTTATGTATATGAGTATTTATGTTCACGATGTTGCTCCTATTTATTTAAATATGGGAATGAGGGATGGCATTAGATTGTTTCGATCGTGATTATTGTGTTATGACTATATGTTGGCACATTTTTTATTTAATTTTATTAGTTTTCATATTCCCATGCCGTCCGTTCTGGACAATTAAGTTAGGGGCATGACAGAATGGTATCAAAGCGCTAGGTTGTGAATACTTTTGGCCTTGGGTAATAAGGCTTGCGTGTTTCTGCTGTGTTTTACTAAATCTTCTATCATTATTTATCTGGGTTTAGGTTTAAGGATCACAGTATCCTATATTATAGTTGTTTATGAACATAAATAAGGACTAGGACGATTGCTAAAATTATGGCTGTGTCAGTGGCTAGTATGAAAGTTTAGTGAGACTTGTAATTAACGGTAAACTTAAGTGATTGGTGATGGTTTTGTAAGCCTAAATGTAGGATTTACAGATCGCTCCAAAGATGATTCTCATATTATGAATGGGGGCTAGGAAAGATTTGACAACAATAAAGATTTTGAGTTCCAATTCGAGAGACTTGAAGGGTCTGAGCTTATCAAAAGTATATTACATTCTTAAAGGTGTTATAACTTAGACTTAGGTTCAGATTAGAGTAATGTTGTTTTTTCATTGGTGGGTGTTAAGTAATTGAAAGAAATTTTGTCTTGATAGTTTAATGCTAAATGAAGTAGAGTCTTAGTATCATTTTCGAGGAGAATGTACGAATTGTGGAAGTATTTCTCGAGAAATAGTGAGTGTTGTCTTCTCAAAGGGAAGACTGAGATTTTTCCTTAATTTTGTGCTGGGTGTTTCTTTGATTCCTATTGTGCCATAAACTACAACATCGATTATGTTGGAAGATTTAAAATTCAGTTAAATGATTCATTAATACATGGTTTTGTTTAATATGGTACTTTATTGCGAAGATATTATGCATTTTGGACTAAGTGAGATGATGAAAATTAAGGATTTGGTGTAAATAGGGCAATTAAATTTATGATAATCGTGAATAAGAATTAAATTATTGTGGTTTGACCGTTTATTTGACTATTTGTGTGTTAAAAAGGGTAAATGTAAGCGGTTTACAATTATTATGCCTTATGACTGTAGTGAAGTTTAGAGTACATTAAGAATAGTATCGTTTTCTTCAATATTTGGTTTAAAGTGTTTAAAATGACTTCTGAATTGTGATTTGGTTGAGGTTTGATGAAAAGAATGACCACTACTATCTTGCTAGTGTAAAGTGTACATGTGTTGATAAGATTCATTGGGAATTATTGAGTCAGCCGACTTGGAAGGAAAACAGAATTGAGTGAAAGATTATGCTTTTAAATGTTTGGTGTTATCTTGATAAAGCCAAAGTGGCTGATGCTTGAATTAAGGGGTTTATGAGATGAGCAATCATTATGGTTAATTTTCTTTCATTTGAAGTTGTTGAGAAGATGTTAGGACCTTGAAAGATTTTGGGACGATGATTATGACAACAGTGAGATGAATTTTAGGGGTTGTGTTATGAAGATATGGAAGGGATAAGATAAACAGAAGGGTATCGGATGTCAATTATAAGACTAATGTTATTAGGAATTATCGCACACCATTGTTGATTATGTCAGATTGAGACCCATTGTTCATTGTATAGTTTTGGCAGCATTTGCAGAAAGCTCTGGAAACTCAACCATGTTTCAGTACAACATTTCATTCGCAGATAGATGAACAATCTGAGTAGACGATTCAGATTTTAGAGGATATGTTGAGGTCTTGTGTGTTGACTTTGAGAGAAAATTGAGAGAACCATTTACCATTGATTGAATTTATATATAATAACAATTATCAGGCGAGTATTGGTATGGCTCTATATGAGGTTTTATATGGACGACCTTACAAATCTCTATAGTGTTGGGCTGAAGCTGAAGAACCTGTGATGGTTGATAAACGTCAGAGAAGATTTAAGTGATCAAACATAGGCTTTTAATGGCTTAAAGTAAACAAAAGAGTTATGCAGATAAGTGAACACAGCCGTTAGAGTTTCAAGTCAGTGATTTTATCTTTTTGTAAATTTCGCCAAGGCTAGGTGTAGATCGTTTTTCGAAACGTGAAAAGTTTTCACCGAGATATATTAGACCCTTTGAGATCATTGGGAAGAATTGGACATTAAGGAGAATATGACTTTCGAGAATTTGTCAGTTTAGATAGAGGACAGGCGTGAACAGGTTTTGCGTGGCAAAAGCATTCCTTTGGTTCGTGTGTTGTAGTGATACTCTGGAGTTGAGGAATCCACCTAGGAACGTGAATCAGTGATATGGTTGGAGTACCAATCTCTGTTTTCCAATTAAATTGTGTTATGTAAACTTCAAGAATGAAATTTTTATAAGGAGGGAAGAGTGTAACACTCAGTATTTTAAATTTGGTTATTTTTGTATTTTTTTGAGCCAATGAAATATTTAAATTGAGTTTGGGTTGATTACTTTATTTTTCCTGAGCTGAGTTTGGCCTGAGGTGATATTGGGTTGGACAAACTGAGCCAAAGGCCCAGCCATTTCTTTCTTTTCTTTATTCTTTTTTCCTTTTCCCTTTTTTTTTTTCCTTATTTTTCTTTTGGATTCGGGTCGTGGGTTCTAGGAAGAAGAAGAGAGAGAGAGAAAAGAGAGATGAGAGAAATGAGATAAAGAAAGAAAAGAGAGAGGGGGTTTTAGGGCGGAAGGCCAACAGATTTGGGAAGATCTTGACGCTGTGATCAACGTAGTAAAGTCCGATCAACGTGGTTCAGCTCGAGATGGGAGAAATCAAGGTTTGAAGTTCAGAATTTAAACAGTTTTCTTCATTTCTCTTCTGATCTGAGGTAGGTGGGACTTATATTCGTGTTTTAGACATTGTTAAGATCATTTTGGTATATATATATATGCATGATTTGGTTGAATAGGGATAAAGATCTGTATATGTGTATATATATAGCTATGTGTATATACATGCATATATACGTGGAATTCTTGCATATTTTTGAGTTATTTCTTGAATTGAACTTATAAAAACATAAGATTTACGTATGTGAACATTTATACATGAGATATTTTTGAAATGGAGCTTGGATTGGATGAATTTGGGCCCTAATGGTGTTTAGAATGAACTCAAATAGGGTTCTAGTTGCTATGCTCAGACCAGCTATGGGTGTGGTCCAGATCGGGCATGGTGGTGGTTCGGACTGCCGAGACCCACTTTGTATGGTTTTGTTTGTTTTGGTCCTTTGGTGCATGCTTTGACCCCAAATGTGTTTACGAATATTTTCTAAGGATAAAATGGATTCCAAATCATCATTGAGATTGAATTGAATATGTTTTTATATTGAGTAAATGTTTAATTACATGATTGAGCATATCACGTGCACTGGGGTTAGGGTTATTTTATCTAACTGGTTTGATGAGCATTAGTTGGCCGAGAGTGCCATGTTATTATGTGACGTGCTGAGACATGTGTTATATATATATTAATGGAATTAATGTTTTCATAAAATAGGAGAATGATATTTTGGAAATTAGCAAATGATCCCCAATGGATATATATGACTGGAGTTTAGTCATGTGAAGTTGAGACATTAATATTGAGATATATGATTATGAGGTTTCTCCGGACTACAGTCGGATCCTACTTGAGCTAAGCAAATGCTTGACTAGGGGTGTAACCTAGTTCTCTAATAAAAGGGCCAAGGAATATAACTTGGTTCCCTTAAGTCACATCTGCTTGAGATAAGCAGATGTCTAACTAAGGGTGTAACTCAGCTCCCTGGCAGATGGGCTAGGGGATGTAACTCAGCTCCTCACACGTGGTATATATTAGAATATACATTTGTTGTAAGTGTTTAAAATGGTGTGGTTGGTGACCCCGCGTGATTGGCTAAATGTCACCCGTCCCAGGATAAGGTTGGGAAGAGACGGAAATTGGAGAGCATGCATTGGCATTGCATTTTGTTATAACCTATTGCATGAGATTACATGAATATTTGTTATATATTGAGATATTGTGATGATTATTGATTACACTTCAAAAGTGTAATTATAAGCCTTGACTTTCATGATTAGTTTTGATAATTTAGGTTTTAATATGTCCATTTTAGTTTAATTTTGTTATTTATGTTAGTTTGTT
>JAVXUM010000021.1:7674893-7698905 GCA_035590655.1 Pouteria glomerata | reverse complement strand
TAAGTTCTATTCTTTCTTTTCTTTCTTCAATGGAATAGCAGGATGTGTATTTTGTAACTCTTCTTTAGCATCTTTTTGATGCTATGAATATACTTACTTATCATTTTTCAAAAAAAAATAATAGGCCTTTATCAGATGTACCTTTTGGGTATCTCAGAATTTGAATAAATACATCCCAATGAGAACTGCGAGGTGAATTCAAGAACTGACTAACCACACTCGCAACAAATGCTACATCTGGTCTTATAACAGTTAAATAATTTAGCTTTCCAACAAACCTGTGATGCTGACCAGGATCTATAACAACTCTCCCTTATCTACCTCCAACTTAATATTTGAATCCATTGGAGTGTCCATTGGTTTAAAACTCGACATACCAGTCTCAAACAACAAATCAAAAACATGTTTCCTTTACGAGAGAGAAATATCCATTCGAGACTTGACAATCTCAATTCCTAAGAAATATTTTAACGAATCCAAATCCTTCGCACTAAATCCGCTTTGGATTTTAACAATGTCATCTACATACACCAGTAGCCAAATTTTGCTATTAGATAAATGATGATAAAATACTAAATAATTTGCACTACAGTGAATTAGACCAAACTCAGTGACAACAGTATTGAACCTATACAACTATGCTTAAGGAGATTGTTTCAGCCCATATAATGACTTCTTCAATTTACAAACTAACTCAGACTCCTCTTGAACAACAAAACCAGAAGGTTGCGCCACATAAATTTCCTCAACTAGATCACCATGAAGAAATGCATTATTCACATTGAGTTGATATAAAAGCCAATGATAAACCATAGCCAAAGAAACAATAAGACGAACTGGAGAGGAAGTCTCAAAAAAGTCCAGACCATAAACTTGTGTATACCCCTTTGCAACTAGACGAACTTTCAATCTATCCACAGTGTCATCAGGTTGAACTTTAACTGTGTACATCCAACGACAACCAACCTTAGACTTACCAAGAGGAAGAGGAACCAATTCCTAAGTACGAGCAAATATCTCTTCTTCCATAACAAAACTCCAGTTAAGATGAGACAGTACTTTAGAAACAGAATTAGGGACAAAAACAAAAGATAAATATGTAACAAATGACAGATAAGAAGGGGATAACACATCATAAGACAAAATTAGAAAGAGGATGAAAAGTACAAGTGTATTTACCCTTCCAAAGAGCAATAGAAAGATCTAACTCGTTGGGAGGATTAGACGATATGGGAGAAGCCAATGGTAGAGCACATAAAGCCGTAGGTGAAGCAATCACTACTCGATATCTATTGTAGACCTACAAAATTAGGGTGAAAAAAGTAACACGCTAAACTCAGTGGATTGGAATGATTGATTGGAACAAGTTCAGCAGAGAGAATAGATAAATGAAGATTCGCATCAAGAATAGCTGAAGATTGTGACTAAGTGGAAAAAAGGGGACAGACTCAAAGAAAGTAATATTAGCACACACAAAGAAATGATTAAGAGAACTATAACAATGATATCCTTTTTGTAACCTGGAGTACTCAAGAAAAATACACTTATGAGCACGGGGATCTAATTTATCAAACTCAAGAGTAAGCTAATGGACAATAAAAACCCAACCAAAAATCCGAGATGGAAGAGAGTACAATGGTTGGTTTGGAAACAACACAGAATATGGGGTACGATCATCAAGGACAGACAAGGGCATCTGGATGGTCAAATAACTCATTAAGACAGCATCACTCCAAAAAATTTTGAGAACATTCATGTGAATTAGAAGGCAACGTATAGTTTCAACTAGATCCAAATTCTTTCTTTTAAGTAATCCCATTTTGTTGTGGTGTGTTAGAATAGGAAGACTAGTGAACAATACCCAAACAGGCCATGAATTCAGTAAAAGGTTTAGAAAATATTTTTTGGCATTATCACTACAAATGATTCATACAGCATACCAAAATGAGTTAATTTCAACACAAAGGGATTGAAAAATAGAAAACAATTTTGAGCGATCTTTCATTAAATAAATCCAAGTCTTAAAAAATCATCAATAAATGTGACAATACTTACATCCCAACTTTGAAATGACATGACTAGGACCCCAAATGTCTGAATTGACTAAATAAATGGGGCATAATGATCTCTTATTGACTCGGGAAGCAAAGGACACACAATTATGCTTTTCCAATTGACAAAACTCACAATTTAAAGAATTTAAATGATCTAGACTAGGACACAATGTCTTTAATTTTTTTAAAGATGGATGACCACGGCAACAACGAATCTCAGTTGGAGAAGCAAAAGCAAAACAAGCTTTAGGCCCCGTAGTATCAAGGTGGTCTCCTCCAGCTTCATGCCCTCCTTCAATCGTCTCTCTTGTCATCATATCCTGAATAATGACAGAATCAAGAAAGAATTGCACCGAGCAATTATGGTGCTTTGTAAGTTTACTCAGACACTAGATTAAATAAGAAAGAAGGGACATGTAACACCAAGAATAAAGACCCACGTTACTCAAGCTCGGGTGTGGGTGTTGGACTTGAGTATGTATCTAGATGTCAAATTTACCTAACATCTATATTTTAGAATACGGGAACTTGGTTAAAAAAGTGTCCAAATTATGGATACGGGCACGGATATACAAACAAAAAGATATTACATCTTCATGTATATGCAAAAAATAAGAGTTTAAGAATAAGTCTTATGTAAAAAATACAACTAAGCTTATTATGTATTTAAATAAAGATAAATAATTAGTTTCCCATTAATATAAATAAAAATTAATTTTTACATAATAAATGAAAGAGGAAGTAAATAAATTATTTTTATTCTTTTGTTATCTGATAGAATGTTTTTATTTTTTAAAGTTAAGGATACCTTCTTTATCATAATTATTAAATCATTAATACAACTTGCATGTATTATATATGAACTATGAATATAGCTACATGAAATTCAAATAAATTTTTTTAAAGAAAAAATTATTAAAATAATTATAATCATTTATTAGGATAATTTGACCTAGTCTAGTGACTCTGTATTTTAATACTTAAAAGCGCAAAAGTCTTAGTGACTCTCTTTTTATATTTAATACACAAATAGAAGAACAAAAGTCATGTCAGTATAATAAAATTTTCTTAAACAGGATATGTGACTTGCATGTAATACAAGTATAGAGAAGACAAAAGGTTGAAACTAATTTAATGTCTCTATAATTAATGCGTTTTAAATTAAAACATCAATGGCTCGTCTTCCCTATTTGAAACTGAACATCTTCCAAGCTTTTCTTTGCTCAACAATGGCGGAATAAAAAATTAACTCGTTCTAGGCAAAACCCAACTGTGTCAAATATACATACTTAACATTGGACACAGATCTCTTACCAGCACCCTACTTGGTTAACTTTGACACGGGAACTTCTACCCAAAGTGGGAAGTCTGAGTAACACAGATAAAGACAAAGAATGAGAAAGGATCACTGTACCAATACCACTAATAGGAGTTGTAGATCCATTGGCTAGAGTAACTGCTTTTAGAGATTTAGAATATTGAATGTCAGAAAATAATGTGGATGATCCAAACATATGATTAGAAGCACCAAAGTCGATTATCCCAGAATTAGGAGAGTAGATAGACATGCAAGAGAATTATTTTAAGGAGCAATAGCAAGAGAAGCAATAGGAAGAGAGGCTTGATAAACTATTTGGTATTTGGTACTGTAAAAGTCTTAGATACTCTTCTCCTAAAGAGTCACTGTCTGAGGATACTCATTAGTGGTGGACTTCTGTAGAAGGATTAGAAGAGACATTATGTACCATATGTGAAGGTCTGCTAAATAAATCCCAACACTTTTCACAAACATGTCCCAGCTTTCCACAATTTGTGCATTTTGGTCGCGATCCTCTGCCACGAACTCCTTGTCCACCATAACCACCTCCACGAGCACCACAATTATCACGACTATTAGAGGAAGATGGGAGTATTTGGCTAACAAGAGCAGGCTGAAAAGTATCTAAACTGATTGAAGACAAATCTCGAGATAGACCTCATAACTCTGGAATAAATCTCAGCAAATGAAGGAAGAGAAGCTCCACTAAGTATATGAGCTCTCATTTGTTCAAACTCAAGATCAAGACTAGCGAGAAACTGAAGAACCGCCATCCGTACACGCTACTTTTGCATCTCATTCATATCCAATGATAATGGCCGACTAGAGTTCAATTCCGCAAAAATTCGTTTGAGAGATGCAAAAGTGATGGCAACGACAAGCACCAACAAGTGAAGTCTGAGACAATACGATAGCTAATCGAACACTGGAACAAATTAGAAGACTAATTGATTAATTGGAAATCAGATGGCTGACGAGTGATGACACAGCAATTGGTGACAACCAATTCAGAACCAAAGGAAAACAACTACTATTGGTGAGAGAACTGTGAGACAATCATGTGAAGCGATGGGCTATTGCGAATACAGGTAACAAATATCACCGATCGACAAACAACGATCGTTGAGTGACTATTTAATGAGATGAACAATAGAAACTCTCAGACACAATGAGCGTGCACGAACGATGATCTTGTTACAACGATGATCGAAGGGACTGGGACTGGGATGACTGCCCTTCACACCAACGGAACTGGAATCTTCATGTCGACAAAGCTAAGACAATCGCTCTTCAGGTCGAGGGAACTGGGACTGCTCTTCAACCCGACGGGGATGACGATTCCCTTGCATTGACTAGACTGGGTTGAACGGTGGGGTTTCCGACGGCTACGATTCCTAACAATTTTTGACGGTTAGGGTTTTATGACGGTAATGTTCTGAGACCATGTAAAGAAAACTGAATTAAATTGAATTGAATTGAAAGATAGAATTGTATATTGTATTAGGGTTCTTGGACTTATTTATATACATAAAGAGTCCTACATCTTGGGAAACTATACATATTAGGAAATTTGGAAACTAATTATCTTCCTACTATATTTACATTAATATCTAACACTTAATAATGTTTTGTGTGCACCTAACATCAAGAAAAATCTTCTCTCTGTTTTTCAATTTTGTTTTCATAACAACACACCTATTGAATTTTTCCCTATTTTATTTGTTGTGAAGGATATGAATATAAGGGAAAATCCTTGGTGTGAGGCCAGAGGATGGTACTAAGCACTTCCCACGAGCATGGTTTGATCAATTTAGTAATGTTCTCCTAGAATGTTTTTAGCAGGTCGACATCTGATCACTCAATGTTTATTCAACAATCATCTTCTGGTACTGTGGTTCAAATTGTCTATGTCGATGACGATATTATTTTTGGAGATAATAAGAAGGGTATTTTTATACTAAAACATCATTTAGGGAAGCAATTTCACACTAAGGATCTTTGGGACTTAACAATATTTCTTAGAGTTTAGGTTGTTTGTTCCTCAAAGGTTTATCTCTATCTCAAAGTAAATATGTCTTAGATTTGCTCTCTAAAACTAGACTCCTGGATTTTTGACCTGTTGATACCCTGCAAACTCCTTTGCTAAGCTTGATTCTGAAAGCGGTTATTCCTTTCCTGATGTTAGCCGATATCGTCATCTTATGAAAAGGTTAATTTATCTCACTGATACTCGGCTAAATATTACATATGTTATTAATGTGATTATTCAGTTTATGCATGCTCCTCGTCAACTACATTTTGATGATATGTGTCGTATTTTGAGGTATTTAACTAGTTCTCTCCATGCAGATAATTACTCTATCGACCTTCAATCACATTGAATGTTGTAGGATATAGTGATGCGGATTTGGCTAGTAGTCATTCTGATAGGAGATCTATTTCCAGGTATTGTACTTTTATTGGTGGTAATCTTATGACTTCACATAGTATGAAGCAGACTATTGTAGCTTGTTCTAGTGCTAAAGTTGAATATTGCACCATGACTCGTACTATTTCAGAGAAGCTTTAGATTCATTCCCTTCTCCATAATTTTGATATTAATATTTCAGCTCAATGTCAATGTATTTTGATAATCAAGCTGCCATCTTTATTGCTAATAACTTGGTGCTTCATGAACAAATAAAGCATATAGAGGTTGATTGTCATTTTATCAAGAATCTCCTACTTGAGAAGGATCTCACTACTCCACTAGCACGCACAGATTCTCAATTGGATTGCCATTAGTCTCTAATTTCTCCTAGAGAGATTTTCTCCTTATCTTTTGTAATTTAGTTTCTTAAATTAGTGGCCATTGTACTCTATAAATTGTAAAGTTGATCACAGAGATTAAGTCTGAAATTCTATTCATATTCATCTATTACAAGTTACCATTTCAAGAATAAATCTAAATAAATCCTAACCATACTAGTGCTACTGAATTATCAATAAATAATGCTAAAAAATCCCAACTGTACCATTGCTAGCAGGAAACAACCTTGAATCCAAATAAGTCACCACCTCAAGAATGCAATAGAATAATGCCGCATCTCAAAGCATATGTTGAGAAAATAATCTCAAATCCATGACAAGGATCCGATTTGAAGCAAACAAATACTCATGTACCAAGATTACAAGGAAGAGTAAAGGGAAGTGATACCTGACGATGGTACTTAGCGACAGCTTTGTTAATCTTCCTATAAGTACGAATTGCTTTTTTCGTGTGTGGTTTCAAGAAAACCCGTGCTTTTTCAATATGAGGTTTTGTCGCTGTTGCAACTTGATCAATGTATGGCTTTGTAAGCTTCTTCACATCCTGTCAATATATTAAGTCATACCACTGCAGGAATGCCATCCAGACTATTGCATGAACAGAAATATGATCTTAGTGACATATACCTGAAAGTATGGATCCACCATCTCTTGTACTTTGACAACATGGGGCTCTATAGAACTCTTTGATGCATGGTAAACCTCAATGGTTTTAGCAGTTAGTGATTTAGCATGTGGTCCAATTTGAGTGACAAATCTCAGCCATTGGTCCTTGATAAGGGGGACCCATTTCTTCAAATAGCAGAAAACAGAATTAGATAACTATCATTAAGTCAGGAATATAAACAAATCAACAAATTCTAACACCAAAACAAGTTGAAATTAGAAGAAACAGATGAAAGGCATCAAACGTTGCAACAAAGTACACATGGACACTCAAAAACAAATGAAGACGAAAAGAGATAGAACCAAAAACCTGTTGAACGAACGAGGTATAACAAGGGTTTTTAGTCCTTTCTAAAGAATCCTCATGCAAATGGATTAAAAAAAAAAAAAGGGCTGCCCAATGCATGAAGCTCCCACCTATGCTAGGTCCAAGGAGGAAGTATGCAGTCTAATCCCTAATAAAAAAAGGGCTCCTTCTTGGACTGCAGTCTAATCCCTAAGAAAGGATAAATTGCAAAGGAAATCTCTATTAAAGTGATCATCCATACACTATTAAAAACTGGAATAATACCAGGCCAAGCAAGAGAAGAAGTTGGTGGCAAGCTAAATATTGCTAGATATGGGATTCTGGTGATTGAACCATCAATCTCAAATTTCTAAGGCACTGCATTCTGGCTTGTACAATTTCACGCTGTATTTTGTTTTGAAAACCATCTTCACACTACTGTTTCCATGTGACTGGCTGCCATCTTTACCTTGATGAACCTTCATAATCAAGTAGTACCCTCAGCCTAGATAAGCAATGCATCCAAGCTGATGTAGGAGCAAGCCCGATTTGATCTGTGACAGGAAAAGCCATAGGCTTTTGGATTGATTTTAATTCATTTTTGTAGCTAAAAAGTTAGTATAGTAAAAGTATAGTCTTTCCAGGTTTCTTTCTATATGTTTGTATGGGTAAAAAAAGCATAGGGATTTGAGAATAAAAACACAAGTAATTAGGAAAGGAGTTTGACTAAGGAGTTGTGATGTTTAAGGGTCAATAAGGGTTTATCTGATCTGATCATGTGGCATGAATTTGGCTAAGGAGTTGTGATGTTTAAGGGTCAATAAGGGTTTATCAGATCTGATCATGTGGCATGAAAGGCTAAAAGCACATAACATTAAAGGATAAGAAGAGAATTTTTGTAAGCACCACATCCAGGTTCCTTAGGAATCGTGCCAAGAGTTGAATGCATCACACAATGCAATTGAGGTTCAAAAGCTTCATAAATTCTCTACATGTTCTCTGGGGTTCAAATCATGCATTTGGTTAGGGTAAAGAAAAGGGAAGGAAAAAGAACAAAATATAAAATGCCAAATTCGTACTTTTATTTGGCAGGGGTAGAAAATATAAGAATTGAAGGAAATTCTCCATAAACTAGTTTTCTAATTTATTTTGAGAGTAAATTACACTTTTAACATTTTTACACTCTATGGCAAACCTCAATTTGGTCCCTCTACTTTTACCAGTAACAATCAACTCCTCACCCTTCTGGTTAAATTTCACTTTAGTTCTTCTGTCAATAAAAATTGATGAAAAATGCCACATGCCCAACCATGTGATGACCATGTGACATTTTCCGGCACATATTCTTAATTGTTATTAAAAAAATGGCCTAATTGAAAATTGATCATAAATATGATAGATTAACTATTACAATTAAAAGTATAGAGAGAAAACTGAGATTCAGTGTAAAGTATAAGGGCATAAAAAGCAATTTATCCTTATTTTTTATTTCCAAATTTCATGGTTTTTCCTTCCTATTTTCTACTAGAACCAGACAAGGGAAGCAATCTTGAATCCTCTCTCCTTTCTTTCCCTCATTAAATTCACAATCCAAACACTACACTAATGAATTAGAATAATTACACTCAAAATTTTGAAAGTTAGAGAATCTTACACATCTAAAATTTTTATTTTAGAATAAGAAACTAGACCTTTTTAAAAACTTAACTCTGACTTCTAAAAGCCATATGCACTCAAATAAGATCCGTAATAAATATAGGTAGTCAATTTTCCAACATAAAACACCTCACCAGATGTACATAATACTCAACTGAGGGAAACCTAGTCCTGTTGCACCCTTGGATCTCCCTCACCATGATCAAGAAACTTCCACATGTCCATCAGAGTTTGGTATCTCCACATTTACCCTCCATGAGACTGGCCTTAGGCTAAGAGGAAGACCTAAGAACCTCCCCCTTCAAGGGAACCTTTCACCCTTGACCTCCCACAGCGGTCTCAAGGTAATTCCCTCTCTGTGGAATCCCTAAGAATGAGTAGTTTGGTGGCTAAAGCTAAGGGATTGTTTGAGCCTCCCC
The DNA here is from genome assembly GCA_035590655.1 of Pouteria glomerata. NCBI lineage: Eukaryota > Viridiplantae > Streptophyta > Magnoliopsida > Ericales > Sapotaceae > Pouteria > Pouteria glomerata. Next base: position 7,689,698 of record JAVXUM010000021.1, on the reverse strand, counting down.
CCATTGGTCTAGAAAGAGAAATTACAATATAATCCCCATAATATTCTCACATTCTTAATGACCATAATCCTTGCAAGACGTAGTTGCGCAACAAAAAACACCATTCACTTAACCCTAATAAGCATTGATACGAGCAGAGACAATTATGAATACTATGCCTAATTGATGATAGTTCTTTAAATATAACCTTTCATGCTCTCTATATGCACTATATTATAATCATAAGGGAATAGAGTTCAGATACCATAACATAATGCAATAAATGAAACAGTTCCAATAGCATTTCCAAGATTTTCACCATCTCCATTCTAGTGAAGACAAAGATAAAACATTAGTCACATCCATTTTGTTCAACGGCTTCAAACCACCCCCCTAATATGATATCATCCAAAAACGTTTCATAACTTCTCCATACTTTTCCCAATTTCCATTCTGCTGAAGTAACACATTGATCACACCCATTTTGTTAAACAAACCAACCCCCCCCCCCCAAAAACCAAAAAAAAACGAAAATTCCTTCTTCCGTGGCCAGGCATTATAAATCCAAGTTAATTAAGCCCCATATTTTTTGGCGTCCCTTTCCACTATGCATCAAAAAATCCTAGCTTTCACAAACATCTCAATCCCCTCCTTAAGACTAGGCCAATTACCTCACTTCCATATTCAAATTGCAGCTAATCTCTCCACATATGTTACGCTTAGTATAGTGTCCTTGTACAAATGATACATTTGACAATCAATACCAAAATAGGACAATCATAAATGTATAACTACTAACATCATACACTCAACACTTTGGGAATGAAGATTTGAGATTGATCCAAAATTCCCAAAGGGATATGCACCCCAAGCAAATCAGACTACGGACTCAATGTTAGCACAAAATTGTCCGTAAACTTGACTCAGGGTACTTGACCTGGTGAATAGCCAGTAAACTAAGGGGTGCTTGAGCATATACACAATATCCAATTCCCCAGGTGAGCCATGGGCATTGCCAATGCAGTCAAAACTCAAGACCACCAAATTTATGATTAGTTTCATGTAGACTTTAACCCACTGGGCTACCCACAGTAGGTCTAAACTTCCTTACATTAGCTATGACAAAGTAGCTTCAAAATATGTTAATTAGCATTACTTAACACTTTGTATAACTTAAAAGCACACATATCACCATAGAAACCAAATAGAAAATTTTACAAAGTATGAATTAGTTGTAACTTGTACCTAATGTCCTTGAACAATGGAACTATAAAAATTTATACTCTAGACATGCACACATTTTTTTTTTTTTGATAAGACACACCCACAATCCCTCAGATTAGTCTCCGACAATTATTTGCGATCCAGCAGTGGAGGTTAGGCATCCAAATGGTCATCATTGTTCTCTCAAAATAGCTCAAACATCTTCCCAATGACTAGTACCTAATAGCATGTCATAATAACCATAACCATCGCAGAATCTTGGATCCAAGTCACATTTTGCATCACTATCCCAACCCTTCAACAACAATAATAATAATAATAAATAAATAAAAACTTATCTCAAGACAAATTACCAAATGAAAAGGTGGCAAGCACATTCAATGACAAGAAAGTCCAGAGACAACCATAGATACCGTACTTTCCTACCTCCCACACAAACACTAGCCTCAACACGAAAGGATCGCATGTGACAACAAAAATTCACCCACATCCCCGTGTTTGATTTCACAAGCCATAGATGCCTCAACCTAGCCATTGATGGATGAACAAGAAGTAACAAGTTTAGTATGGAGATCCAACCCCACCCGAGGCTCCCACATCTTCCCAATCCACTTTTCTTCTATCACACATCCACCAAACTCTCCCTACCAAAAATGATTGAAGCAAGTTCCTTTCTGGTCACAAATCATTCTGCCAAATCTGCAAACAAAGGCAAGCATACCAAATGTTAAAATCAAAATCCCTAAGGGGAGGGAGAATGGACATTCCATTACCACTATAGGATTTTTTTCCTTTCTCAAAACAAAATGCCATCTAATACACAGTTCTACTGCTACTATTTTAGTTGTCAAACAATCCACGAACAAACTTTGGCTGTGTTTGTTTGAAGGGGTTGGATAATGGGGGATAAGTAATACTATGGGATAATATATGAAATTGGATAAAAAAATGGGATTAATTTTTTATGTGGGATTATATTTTCAGTGTTTGGTTGGTGGGATATAAAGTGGGATAAAAGATGTGATTTGATATGTGATGTAAAAGAAAATAATTTTGAACTTTTAGATCTTTGCGAGAAACAAATCCGAAGGTGGGGGATTAATAATCCCATCACCCCAGTGGGATTCCGCATCTGGCGTTTAACCGGATTACTCATCCGGTTGGCAATCATAATCCGGCAGATGCTTTGCTTAACAAACAATACATTCGGTGGGTCCCACGGACTTTGTATCCAGTCTGGCTTTTTCAACCGGCAATCAAACATGCCCTTTGGGATTTTTAGTTGTATATCGTATACCTTTAAGAATGTTTAAAGCCTTGAATCGTGTGCTTTTAGGTTGATTGAGAGAATGAAACATTTATTCAAAGCATTGGAATAAATAGTTAAAAGCTTCCTTACCGCTGCATCTCTAAGCCTACACTGGATATGATCAAACCATATCAAACGACCTATCTTCAATCGATGTCACCTCAAAATTTTTTTCCCGACATATATTCATTTTTGTATTATCACACATCTATATTAACATCCTCATTTCTATTACATGCAGTTTATGAGAGTGTGTATTTTTAATGGTCCGAACTATACCTTATAACCATCCTCCAAAATTGTTCGTTAACTTGATATGTATTATGCAGTCACAAAACACCCAATGCACTTGTGCGTTTTAACCACCTAGCTCCCAATGCACTTGTGCATTTTAACCACCTAGCTTGAATCATATCAATAACATACCCTTCAATTCCTTAATTTGCATGGATAATTGATCATACCGAAAATGATCACTTTTTGGGTTACTTCTTGATCATAAATTTAACTATGCTCTCATTCATAGTTTTGTTTTCTGAAAAAATAATAATAATATTAACAATAATAATAATAATAATAATAAAATAATAGATAAATAAAAAGAAAGAAATAGTTCTACAAGAGATCTAAGCATGTGAATTTACAGCTCCTCAACTCAAAGCCTTAGACCCAAACTAGTTACGTCAACTACGTGAATTCTTATCATCAATTCATTCCTGTCAAGGCTTATGTTTTCTACCACACAATGCATAAGCTTTGAACTTAATTGGTTTGCGTGATTTGTAAGGTGTTGTGCGGGCCCCTGATTTACCCATCAATTATGCTGTCCGTTGATGACTACAATAAATCGATGGGGTTCCGAGTCACCCAAAAACAAGGCTTATGTTTCCTGTGATCTTTTTTGAAATTCAATCTTGTTCACAATTCCAATTCATGTAATCTAAAGTATCTTTTGTCCTTTTACACCTAGTATTTGGATGGATCCTATAAGAATATCAAAACAAGAATTAGAGTGTAATTTCCCTCTCTCTCATGTATTATATTTATACTATTGAATTATAACCAAATAGGACAGCTAATCATGGCTATCAATACAAAAAAGGACCAATCTAGAAGAAAGATTCATAGGAGTATTAGCTAAATGAGCACCCCAAAGACTAGTTTCAGAAAGTAAATCCAAGACATTTGCACTAACAAATAGAAATCCTCTAGAAGGAACGTGCAATCTCAAGTCCCAAAATGTATCAAAAGCCTCCAAGATCCTTAGTGCAAAATTGAGTAACGAGATAATGTTTTAAAGCCACCATACCATAAGGATCATCAACAAAGATAATAATATCATTCACATACACAATCAACATGATAGTGTTAGAAGAAGTATGACGTATAAAAACTAAATGATCAACACAAGAACATGAGAAACCAACATCAATAAGAACAGTGTTGAACCGATCAAACCAAGCACGAAGAAATTGTTTCAAGCCATAAAGAGCACGCCTCAACTGACATACTAGATGCTCACTACCCAGAGTACAATAACTTAGGAGCTTATCCATATAGGCTCTCTTGAACATCACCGCGAAGAAAAGCATTTTTTTTTTTTTTTTTTTTTTTTTTTTTTTTGTTAAAGGTGAAGAAAAGCATTCTTAATGTCAAGCTAATGTAAAAGTCAACGACAATTGACTACCACAGTAAGCAAAATTCAAACATAATTAAAGTGAGCAACAAGAGAAAAGGTCTCAATGTAGCCCACACCATACGTTTGAGTATACTCTTTGGCAACTAAACGAGCCTAAAGGCGCTCAACATAATCATCTAGAAGGTACTTAATAATGTAAACCCCGACAACAAACAGTTTGCTTGCCAATAGAAAAAGGAGTGAGTTCCCACATCTGATTCTGATAAAGGGCATGCATTTATTCATCTATAGCATGTTTCTATCCCGTAATAGATAAGGCCTATATATAAGAAAATGGAATAGACACAAAAGACAAAGCATAAACAAAGAAGGAAAAAGACAATGATAAATAATGGTAGGACACACAATTAATGAGAGGATGAAGAGTGCAAGTACGCTTACCTTTCCCTAACACAATAGACAAGTCAGAAGAAGAAGAAGAAGGTACCTTAGGAACGAGGAGAATCAGACAGGGAAGGAAGGATAACCCTCCTATCATAATCACGCTAATATGCTCTTGGCAGAGGACCAACGGAATGAATAGTAGGAGCAATAGTAGGGTTTCTTACTGAGTTGGGATGTCTACAGTGACAAAGTAGAGATGGAGACTAGGACAAGGGAGCATTCACAAAAGACATGGGAGCAGGAAGGGCAAGTGCAGACAACCCCTCACCAGAAACAATAAGTTTAGTTGACAGGGTATCACCAACAGAAGAGGAAAAAAAATAGTAGACTCAAAAAATGTGACATCAGTACTTACAAAATAACGGATATCATTTCTATGTACGAGAATAACCTAAAAAAAGACACGAGTACGAGATGATAATTTATTTAAATCAAGATCAAAAATATAAACGAAGACAACATAACCAAAAACTTGAGGAGAGAGAGAAAAGGGTGACCAAATAGGGAAAAAGGACAGAAAAAGGAAATTGATTAGACAAGAGAGGTGCACATACCAAGGTTGTTAAAATCTCAATTTAAACATTAAAATATTACCATTCCACAACGTTAGAGTGAGAAAACTTGTACGATCTCATATAAAATCTTATTAAGTGTAAAATAAATAAAATCTTGATTTTGGGAAGAGAAATCAACAAAATCTAAATTTTATAGGCGATTTTTCCAATTTTATAAATTGAATTTTTTTGCATAATTTTGTCACATAACATAGACTCCATGGATTTGTTTTTTTTTTTTTCAAATGATAGGCCACAACTCTTTCACTTGTTAATTTTTTTTTTAGAATTTTTTTATTTTATAACATTATTCTTTCATTGCTATACCAGTTGAGGACCATGACCATTGTTCCACCAAATTAACTATTATAAATTAAATATAATAGTTAGGATAGAAACCAGGAGACCTATAATAGAATAATAGAAATACATTTCATATCCTACAAAAAAAATTAAGATAAAATGAAATCAATATTTTAATGTTAATTGTATATACACTTAAATGTCTCAATTGTATAGTTGTTGGGTAAAAGGGGTATAAAACCAAATATAAAATATTTTGCAAAGTTTGTTTAGGGCTCGTCTTGTTAACATAGGTATGTTTTTGTGTAAGATATTTTTTGATACATGTTTTTGCTATTTTCTCTTATCAATAAAATTCTTTACTTAAAAAAATGAAAGTTCTAAATGAAGAATTGTAGAGCAATAAACTATATTTTCATGTTATAGGCATTGGTCAAAATTTTACGATTTTACGATTTAATTATTTGAAACCTCCACTACCAATTTCAACCAAAATACTCTATTAATAAGATAATAGGCCGTAAGAACAATATTTGTCCAAAAAGGTTTTGGAACATGCATATGAAACATTAAGGAGAATGTAACATCTAATACATGACGGTGTTTACGCTCTGCAATACTATTTTGTTCAGAAGAATAGTGTTCAAAACTGTGATGGCAAGAGGATTGATGAATAATACCCTTATCAATACAATAGCTGTCAATAACTGGTTGAATATATTCTAAAGTATTATCAATATGAAAAACTTCGATTTTCTTATCAAATTGAGTACAAATCTAATTAAAGAAGTGAGAGATGATAGAAAGTAACTCAATCCATTATTTCATTAAGGAAGGCCAAGTTAGACGAGAAAAATTATTAATAAATAGAACAAAATTAGCGAATCCATTAACACTCTTTAACTTGGGAGGGACCCAAATGTCTGTATGAACTAACAGCAAAGGACTTAGACTAACAATTGATACGAATAGAAAAAGTACTACGAGACTGAATAGATTAGATACTTAGAATATTGGGAGCCTAACTGGAAAATTTATGGAAGTGGTGGATACAATGGAAAGGAGAGGAATCGCAATTGCTTGCTTGCAAGAGACAAAGTGAATAGGACAGAATGCTAAAGAAATTGAGAAGACTGGGTGTAAGTTATGGTATACGGGACTAAATAGATCGAGGAATGGGGTCGGAATAATGATAAGCAAAGACCTAAAAGAAGATATAGTTAGTGTAAAGCGATGGAAAGATAGAATTATTGCAATTAAGTTAGTGTTAGGAGAAGAAATAGTAAACGTAATTAGTGCTTACGCCCCCCAGGTGGGTTTAGGAGATGGACATAAGAAAAAGTTTTAAGAAGACTTGGAAGGCGTATTACTAGAAATACCCCAAGGAGAGATGGTCTTCATAAGAAGAGACTTGAACGGTCATGTAGGATGCGATGTAGATGAATATATAGGAGTACATGGGAGATATGGATATGGTAATAGAAATGAACAAGGGAAAGATATTTTGGAGTTTGTAGTAGCTTATGATCTCATGGTGACTAACACCTTTTTTAAGAAAAGAGAGAAACATTTGGTGACTTATAAGAGTGGCTCCTCAAGGACACAGATTGACTTTTTCTTAACTAGGAAAAGAGACCGCCTAACTTGTAAAGATTGTAAGGTTATACCGGAGGAGAGCTTGACTTCCCAACATAGGTTGTTAATCATAGATGTGTAGCTCCAAAGGTGTACTAGAAGAAAAAAGTTGTATAGATGCTTGAGGACTACATGGTGGAATTTGAAAGGTGATAAGCTACTAACACTAAGGGAAAGAGTATTAGAGGAAGATGTTTGGGCGGTAAATGAAAGTGCAAATATTATGTGGGACAAAGTAGCAGAGTGTATTAGTAGGGTAGGGAAAAAAGTCTTAGAAGAATCCAAATGGGTGCTCATGCACAAAAAGAGGTTTGGTGGTGGAGTGTGACTGTCTAAGACAAGATAAGAGTTAAACGAGAGTGCTTTAAATTTTGACAAAAAGATAGAAATGAAGTGAACTTGGAGAGATATAAGGAAGCAAAACGAGAAGCTAAAAAGGTAGTTAGCAAGACTGAGGCAAAGGTATTTGAGGAGTTATATAGGCGACTCGACACTAAAGAAGGCGAAAGAGAGATATTCAAGCTTGCTAAAGCCAGAGATAGGCGGACCAAAGACTTAAACCAAGTTAAATGCATTAAGGATGAGGATGGAAAGGTATTAGTAATGGAAGAGGAGATAAAGGAGCATTGGAAGAGCTGCTTCTACAAGTTATTTAACGAAAACAGCAATAGAGAAATATAGATGGGGCAGCTCACCACTTCTAGAGAAGAATTGAATCATATGTGCTATAGGAGAATCAGTAGGAAAGAAGTAAAAGAAGTACTGAAAAAGATGAAAAATGAAAAAGCAGTCGGGTCAGATGGTATCTCTATTGAGGTTTGGATATGCTTGGGGGAGGATGGCATAAGTTGGTTGACAAATCTTTTTAATGTAGTGCTAAAAAGCAAGAAGAAGCCTGATGCATGGGGAAAAATTATTTTTATACCCATATACAAGAACAAAGGAGATATTCAGAGTTGTGCGAACTACCGAGGGATTAAATTGATGAGCCATACGATGAAATTATGAGAGAGGGTTATTGAGAGAAGATTAAGAAGGATAACAAACGTTTCGGAGAATCAATTTGATTTCATGTTTGGGAGATCAATTATGGAAGCTATCTTCCTCGTGAGGAGGTTAATGGAACAGTATAAAGAAGGTAAAAAAGATTTATATATGGTGTTCATTGATTTGGAGAAAGCCTATGATAGGGTTCTTGGGGAGATTTTATAGAGAGTATTAGAAAAGAAAGGAGTGTGTGTAGCATATATTGAGACGACAAAAGATATGTATGATAGAGCAGGGACATCTATACAGACAGCTAGCAGAGAGACTAAAGAGTTTCCTATCACAATTGGTTTACATTAAGGCTCAACGTTAAGCCTGTACTTGTTTGTCCTAGTTATGGATAAGATTACTTGACATATTTAGGATGAGGTGCCGTGGTGTATGTTATTTGCAGATAATATTGTCTTAGTAGATAAGACGAGAGGAGGAGTGCATGCTAAGTTAGAATTATGGCGGGAAACATTAGAGGTAAAAGGGTTGAGGTTAAGTAGATGCAAGACGGATTATATGGAATGCAAGTTTAGTCAAAGTAGGACGAGTAGCATAGAAGTAAGTTTGAGCACTCAAAAGATTGTAGAAAAAGAAAACTTTAGATACCTTGGATCTATGGTTTAGCAGGATGGAGGAATTGATACTGATGTAAGTTATAGGATTCAGGCCGGATGGACCAAATGGAGGAGTGTTTCAGATGTCTTGTGTGATTGAAAAGTTCCTCTCAAGGTTAAAGGAAAATATTATAAAGTGGCAGTAAGACCAGCGTTGTTATATGGATCAGAGTATTGGGTAATAAAGTATGATCATGTTCAGAAGATGGCAGTTGCGGAGATAAAAATGCTAAGATAGATGTGCGGGATCACTAGGAGAGATAGGATTATAAACGAGAAGATTACGGGCAAAGTAGGAATAGCACCGATTGAAGATAAAATTAGAGAAAATCGATTAAGGTGGTTCGGTCATGTTAAAAGGCGTTCAATGGAGGCACATGTTAAAAGATGTGAAAGTATAGAGATTGATGTGAGTAGGAGAGGGAGAAAGAGACCGAAAAGTAGTTGGAAATTTACTATTAAACATGACTTGGGTTACATGGATTTAACGGAGGATGTGACCCTTAACCGATTTGATTGGCGTCGTTAAATTCATATAGCTCACCCCACTTAGTCGGAAAAGGCTTAGTTTAGTTTGGTTTGGTGTAAAAAGGACCCAGTCGTGTCGAAAACAAGCCTATGTCCAAGATGTATCGAACAATAAGAAATAATAAAAAATCTGGTACATATCCAACGTGAATTCGACACGGAGACACACCCTTGACGATAAGTCCATGTTCCCTAAATTTTCTTCTTTACACTACCATACACAGGTCAATTTCATATAGGGGTGGGAAATGTTTTTCTGCTTGTTGCAATAACTTACAAGAAAATTTTGTTAAGTTTTCTAACCATTCCTTATTCTTCTTGACTAGTGCGTGCACTAATGTCTTCCCTTTTCATTTATTTATTTATTTATTTTTTCTTTTGTGTATATTTGAAAGTTGCTATTAGTTGCATTACTTAAGCTCAAATAAATTGTCATTGGCATAGGCCTCCCAATTTTTTTTTTTAAAGTAAATTACGCTCATCTCCCTCAACGTTAGCTAATTACAAGTAACTTTCTTTAACATTTGAAATTTACACTGACACCCTGTATTTTAAAATGTTTGTTACATCTAAATTTTTCTATCAATCTGACCATCAATGTGAAATGAAAAGCAATATGGTCAACGTAGTAAACTCATAAAATGTCTATTTTATTTTTTAGACAGTGAAATATCCAAAACACTGTTAAGATCTTCAAATATTAAAAAAATCTTGTCTTTTCAAATTATAGTCTAGCTTTGTTTCCAAAATTGAAGCCAATGTTTGGAATCAGAAAACAATGAAATAAGAATCAGAAAACAATGAAATAAAGCAAACTTATTACGAATTATTTTCTTTGCACATTGTTTAATTTTTTGAGCTTTTGAATATCTGAATGGCATTTTAGAATATTTATATAGTTTAAATGGGTTAAAGAGACATTTCATATTATCTTGTTATGTGATCTCACTAATTTTCATGCAACATTGACGGTCAGATAGATGAAAAGATTGCAAACATTTCCAAATACGAAGGATGAGTGTAAATTTTAAATGATGATGGGAGATAAGTGTAATTTATACTAAAAAATGAGAAAAAAATCTCATTCTTTGTCATCGTTACTGAGATTATCTAACTGAGTTCAGAAATATGCTCCACAGATTCAATCTCCGGCCACCAAAGACACTTGCATTTACAAAATTTTTGCTTACTATAACCAGAGGTTGATAGAGGAACGCCAGCCTTAGCAGCAAATGAAATTTTTGGGATGCAAATTTTACTCTTTTTTTCGCCCCGGCGCCCCGCGGGGGGTGGGTCGGGTTGGGTTGGGTTGGGGGTTGGTGGGTCTGGGCCAAATTTTTGCTTTGTTGTTGTAGGATGATATTATGTTGTGTTGGGGAGTATAAAATTATGCTTGTTTTCGTGACAACTACTTACGTACTTTGTTTGGCATATGTATTCCTGGATTGGTGCTGTAGAGTCACAACTGTCATAAAGTCTTGCAGTGCCTTGGTTTTCTTCAAGTTCTTGCGTTTATGCATCCAGGACCGATCTTGCTGTCTCTATCAACTAACTTTTGGCGATCTTAATTGATTACTATAGTTTGCCCTTTTTCTTTAGAGCCATAGAGTGTATCATTTTCACCTGGATCGTGGATTTATTATGAAGGGATGGAAAAATTACTTCTCTTATTTGATTGTTATTTGATTGGTGTGAAACTTTTAGGGGGAAATCATAAGGAATTCTAGAAAATTAAAAAAAATATATTAATTACTTTTTACGCTTTATTTTAAAGGTGAAAATTATTAATAATTCCCAAATTGTATAAATCTACTTGGAATCCCTTGTTTTTAAGAATAACATAAAGTCGTAAGTGGAGTTAATTTTTCATGTGAAAAATAAAAATATTAATTGAAAATTAAATAGAATTAGAGGTGTAAGTACTTGAAATGTAAAATACGATGGTTTAAATATATTTTTTGATAATTATTTAGAGTTAAAATTATTATCTTTGATAAATTTTTTAAATGCTTTTTACTTTAATTCGAAGTGTAAAGTGTGTAAAATAAATTTTAAAGGTTCAGGATTATTAGTGATTTCACGGTTAGTACAAATGATGCCGGGGATTAATTCAAAAAAAAAAAAAAAATAAATTAGAAAAGTAATTTTTATAGAAATGCTTACGAGAATATATTTGAATTAGACTAACCTCTCACCGTATCTTTTGATTTTAAAAGTTTGTAAATACCATGTGGCTTTCGGGGGGTGGGAAGAGGAACGGAGGTCAGCAAGGTGCGGTGTTAAATTTAACAAGTTTGTGTCATATTTGAATTACATAATTAGTTAATAAAAAATCTGAAATTTTAAATTTTACCCAAAAAAATTATTAAATATATTTCACTCTTAGTTTTTCACATCACACCAAAGTCAATATTTATTGTGAGAATTTAAAAGTTGAATACATTTAACATTGGTAGACATGATAATGGCAGCATTTAGAGTAATAAAAAAATATAAAATTTTACAAATTTTTATAAATATGAATTACGAGATTATAAAATTTAAATTTTTTATTCACTATTCAAAACATAAGACACTACTTTTATAATTCTATACAATTTTATACAATTCTAAACATCTATATTACAAATTTGCTCAGTGATGTGACATTTGTCTGGGTGTCAAAATCCTGTGCTGCCACGTGTCGAAATCGTGTTACTCCGAGTGTGTTGCCTCGGGTGGGACCCACCCGTGCCTTCAGGCACGGGTTGTACCTAGTAGATATATATATGTACACTCTATCTATTTACTCCTTACTTAAATGCATTTCATTGTTTTCAAAATGAAGAGGACTAAACTAGTCAAAATCTTAAAATAAAATAAAACAAATGAATATGAAAACTTCCACATTTATAATATTATTTTGAATCTGGATAAATATTAAATAAATAGGTTTTCATTTGGCAATAAAAGCTCGAGCAATTAATCCTATTATTTTAGTTGAAGTGCGCACTGTCTGGTCTAAACAGTATAAGTTAAAGAAAAAATAAAATAGAGGATGAGCTAGAAATAGATATAAATGGGAATTTCTGATTACAAGAATTTTCTTCCATACGTATTGTAATTTTTATTTGGTAAGTAGCAACTGTAATGGTCGAAAAATATCTATCATTCATAACTAGAAATAAGAAATTGGATTTTCTGGGTTAGAAACAGGTGTAAATGGGAATTTCTTATTGTAAGAATTTTCTTCTATACATGTAATTTTTATTTGGTAAGTAACAACTCTAATGATTGAAAAATATCTATCATTCATAACTGGAAGGAAGAAATTGGATTTCATGAGTTCGAAATAGAAATAAATGGGAATTTCTGATTGTACGAATTTTCTTCTATACATATTGTAATTTTTATTTGGTAAGTAATGACTGAAAAATATCCATCATTCATAACTACAAAGAAGAAATTGGATTTCTTGTCTTTTTAGGGGTTGTTTAGGTTGAACTTAAATTCTGAAAAACTCTAAAAATCTCTAAAATTTTTTAAAATTTATCTCACTGCATGCATTACGAACCCATAATTTATCTCATTTTATCTCACTTTTTATCATACTAAATACCCTCTTAATTACATGCCTGCGTTTTAATCATTAGCTTGTCGTTGAAAATACACAAGCGTTATAGAAATGGACTGAATTGAAGATTCTGAATTATATCCATGTCTTCTATTAATTGTTTCTTTCCATTCTAAAACTAAACCAAGTCCACCTACAGCGACCGAATCAGGTATTTAATTTGTGGGAGCTAATTCCTACTAATTTTAATATTTTTCATCCAAATTCAAAAAAAATACAATATCAAAATCAAGTAATTTATTTGAGAATATTCAACAAATAATATAAATTAATAGCCATGACCCTAAAAAATCAAGCAAATGTGTAATATAAAACCTATATCCCAGACTTTGACTAAAATTATTCAATTGATTAAGTTAGACTATTAATGACCTAACTCAATAACCAAGCACCATGTCTATATTTATATCTATATTATTACAAAAAGTCTAAATATTTGAAAAACTTTTATTAGATATTCATATTTTTTTTTTCCTACAATTTCAATTAGATTCAATTCTATTTCTTAATCAATGATGAATTGATTTTCATGTAAACCAAGTTACATCTAATTATATTCTCTAGTCAATGATACATTTGAAAGTTTTTCTTGGACACTTATGTCCTTTTATTTTCATGCAATTTCACTTATATCCAATTATATTTTCTAATTAATGATGATTACTTTCACATTCGTAACCGCTTTTCATGCAAACCAAATTATAGCTAATCATATTCCCTAATCAATGAATTTTCATGCAGTTTCAATTATATTTAATTATGTTTCATTATTCTCATCTTCATAACCAATTTTAATTCAAACTAAATTATATTAAATTATATTAGCTAATAGTGATGATTATTCTCATCTTCCTAACCAATTTTTATTCAAACCAAATTATATCCAATTATATTCGCTAATAGTGATAATCACTCTCTGATTATCCATCAAAAGCCTTTCAAATGTTTATAGATATCACTTGATATTTTAATTTAATCTACATTTTTATTTATCATATAGTTTCCTATTTTTTATTTTTTTATATTTTAATAAATTATTACTTAAAACATAATAATAAAGAACACCACAAGATTATTATTGTTATTATTTAATCTACACTTCTATTTACCATATAACTTTTTAATAAATTTTAATTGAAAACATACTTATTATTAAAAAAAATGCAAAAAAACTAATTAATCTATTAAATAAAGATTGTAATTTATTAACAAATAACATGTCATTTATTATTTGATTGTTAGACAAAATAAGTGATATATCTTAAATCAAATTGCAATATTAGTTATTAAAATTATATATATTGTAATATTATTTATTAAAAAATATCAGACAATATTAGAAATTAAAAAAATAAAATTGGCGATGAATGACCTAAATTAAACAAGAGATGTGGTTTTTTGAAATGATTTTATTTTTTAAATATTGCACATATTACTCTTTCGGATTTAATAATACAAAATTTAAAGTAATAAAAAGCTATAAAAATTAAAAACATCCATTAAATTAGGATATATTTCAATAATAAGATAGCTGTAGACAGAATTTAAAAGAAACAAAAATACATAAAAAATTTGATATTGAGTCTAAAATTAAACAAAATAATACAAAAAATAATTATCTTATTAAATAAATATTTTAATTTATTAACATTAATTTATAATTATAATTATCTTAATTTATAATTATATAATTTAAAAGGAATTAGTATTGTACATAAATACCACTTATTTACAATTTTATTCAAACAACAATGTTCATTGATATCACTTAATATTTTTATTCAATCAACACTTTTATTTATCATATAACTTTTTATGTTTTATTTTTTTATATTTTTAATAAATAATTAGGTAATTTTGATTGACCACTATCAAATGTTTAATATTTATTAGATTAGGTAACTTTATATTTATTAGATCATTTC
>JAVXUM010000021.1:7649895-7674793 GCA_035590655.1 Pouteria glomerata | reverse complement strand
TTAATGTAGTGCTAAAGAGCAAGAAGATGCCTGATGCATGAAGGAAAAGTATTCTTATACCCATATACAAGAACAAATGAGATATTCAGAACTGTGCGAACTATCAAGGGATTAAATTAATGAGCCATATGATAAAATTATGGGAGAGGTTTATTGAGAGAAGATTAAGAAAGACAACAAGCGTTTCAGAGAATCAATCTGGTTTCATGCCTGGGAGATCAACCATAGAGGCTATCTTCCTCCTGAGGAGTATAATGGAACAGTATAGAGAAGGTCAAAAAGATTTACATATGGTGTTCAATGATTTGGAGAAAGCCTATGATAAGGTTTCTAAAGAGATTTTATGGAGAGTATTGGAAAAGAAAGGAGTGTGTGTAGCATATATTGAGGCGAAAAATGACATGTATGATAGAGTGGGGACGTCTATACGGACGGCTGGCGGAGAGACTAAAGAGTTTCCTATCACGATTGGTTTACATCAAGGCTCAACGTTAAGCCCGTACTTGTTTGCCCTAGTTCTGGATGAAATTACTAAACATATTCAGAATGAGATGCTGTGGTATATGTTACTTGCAGATGATATTGTCTTGTAGATGAGACGAAAGAAGGAATGAATGCAAAGCTAGAATTGTGGCGGAAAACATTAGAGGCAGAAGGATTGAGGTTAAGTTGATGCAAGATGGAATATATAGAATGTAACTTTAGTCAAAATAAGATAACGAATAGTATACAAATAAGTTTGGGCACTCAAAAGATTGTAGAAAAAGAAAACTTTAGATACCTTGGATCTATGGTTCAGCAAGATGGAGGGATTGATACTGACGTAAGTCACAAGATTCAGACCAGGTGGACCAAATGGAGGAGTGCTTTAGGTGTTTTGTGTGATCAAAAAGTTACCCTCAAGGTTAAAGAAAAATATTATAAAGTGGCAGTAAGACCAACGTTGTTATATGGATCAGAGTGTTGGGCAATAAAGCATAATCATATTTAGAAAATGGCAGTTGCAGAGATAAGAATGCTAAGATGGATGTACGGGATTACTAGGAGAGATAGGGTTAGGTACGAGAAGATTAGGGGCAAAATAAGAATAGCACCAATTGAAGATAAAATGAAAGAAAATCAATTAAGGTGGTTCGGTCATGTTAAAAGACGTCCAACGGAAGTACCTGTTAAAAGATATGAGAATATGGAGACTGACATGAGTAGGAGAGAGAGAGAGAAAGAGACCCAAGAATACTTGAAAAGTTACTATTAAACATGACTTGGCCTACATGGATTTAACAGAGGATATAACCCTCAATAGATTTTATTAGTGTCGTCAAATCCATATAGTCGACCCCACCTAATGGGAAAATGCTTGGTTTGGCTTAGAAAAAGTACTACGATAATACTTGCCAAACTAACAAGCCTCACATTCTAAACTAGATACAGGACTCAAATTTGGCACAATGAACTTTTATCTTGCTAAAGACGGATAACTTAGACGAAGATGCCACTAAAGAAGAAAGATAGTAGTGCGGAGAGTTGTAGAAGATGGATGTTCTAGAGGGTGATCACAATCGAGATAATAAAAGCCATCCTTCTCATACCTAGAACCAGTCATCCTCTTTGTTTCGAGATTCTGAAAGACATGAGAGTTAGAAACGAAAGTTGTTGAACAATTTAATAACTTGATTGACTGACTCACGAAAAGCAAATTAAAGGGAGATTGAGATACATAAAGACTAGAATACAAATTTAGAGATGACGACAAATGAAAAGTCCCTCTGTCAGACACAGGACGAGAAGAGTCGTCGGCTAACATAATATTATGATCAAGATGATTGAGATTAGAGAATAAGAAAAAATTACCAGACATATGCGAACTGGCTTCTGAGTTAATAATTCAAGATGGAGAGCCAGAGGCCACAAGGGTCCGGTTACTTGATTTGGACAAAGTAACAGTGGAAGTAGAGAGAGTAGAAACACGCAAGGATTTAATAAGCTCTTAAAGCTAGGATGAGCTCAGAGTAAATGTTTCTTACGAAACAAATGTCGGTGTACCACTTTGAGTCACTGAAGGTCACGTAGAATAATGATCATCAACATGATGTGCCTACTCTGGTTTGCCATACTTTTTGCAACAACAAAAAGTTCTATATGATAGGTTCCCCTACAAAAATCACACTGACAATCACCTCTATTACCAAAAGATCTGCCTCCACCTCAAGATCCAGCTCGAGTATTCCTCCCACCACAAGAGCCATGAGAAGAGCCACATCAACTATGAGAAGATGAATCAGTAGGTGGTGCTGTATGATCACTGGTGGAAGAAAGACTACCTAACAAGGACCGTAGGATGCGAGCATAAGCACTAGAGTAGTGGGTAATGTCTCGCTTGCCAAGATTTAATCCTTAAATCCTCTAAGAGCATGATTAAGACCAGATAAAAAATTGGCAATCATAAACTCTTCCCAACACTTTGTGTCAAGTCTACACTAAAGGGGCAATACTGCAACAACTATTCCCATAATCTTTTCAAGTGACTACAATACTCGGATAATGACATCTTACACTATTTTGCTGAAAACATTTGCTTGTATAACTCGAACTTGAGAGATATTACTCCTTTGGGAGTAAGATTCAACAAGGCAATCGCATATCTTTCTAGAGCAATCACATAATTCAACAGTAGTGACAACAGAGTCCTTTAAATTATGCCATAGGAGATCCATTACAATAACATCCTCACTCATCCAAACACAATACTTAGGATCATTGGAAGAAGGCGGTTCATCAGTAATATATTGCAATTTGTTTTCCCCAGAAGAAAATTTTAATTGTATGTGCCCAACTCAAATAATTATCGCCATTCAATTTCTTTGGTGCGATGGAGTGAGGGATATCATCAGTTTTGAAAAAAAAAATGCTTGAGGCAAGATTTGATCAGATGAAAATTTTGTCTGACATAATTGATGAAATAAAAAGAGTAAACAAATCTGACTCAGGAGACCTCCAATAAATAGAAACCAAGATGTATAGTCGTTGATTAATCAAGAACAGCAAGAGACAAAAGAAACTCCCTCAAAGTGAAGAGAACTACGATCACAATTCTACGGCAAAACAGAACATGAACATTGAAGTGAAGAGAACAACAATCACAATTCTATGACAAAACAAAACATCAAACATATCATTGAACATTGACGACTGCAAAGACTCCAACAGAACATCGAACCTCAGCAAATCATCAAGTACAATAGGGAATGATGATCCCTTACATCAGGCAATTGCTATCAAAGAACACTAGAAGACCTCTGGAAGGTCACAAGCCTGCATGCACTAAGGATCTGTCAGCACGTGAGATCTAGAGTAGAGAAATGCAACTCCATCGGCAATAAAGCTACTTGGGTTGTGATCACCGGTCATCAACGAGGCTAGTGGTGCTGTCGGATGTCAACTCTAGTGACCGGAGAGGATGTCGGCAACGAACGACAGTCACACAATTGGCAACTTGTTTTTCTTTCTCTTTTTATTTTTCTTGCTCTATATCTATAAGAATATCAAAATAGGAATTACTTGTGTAAATTTTCCCCCTCCCACGTATTATAGTTATAATATTGAATTTCAACCAACTAGGAAAAATAGCTAATCAAGAAAGGAAATAATCAATTACAATCACACAATTAGCAACCACAATAATATGCACTAACAAATCCAATCCCTACTCCTTACCAGTGTGCGTCTTTAAGTCTACACTAGACATAACCAAATCATTTTAAATGACCTTTTCTCAACTTTTCTTCCATTGGCGACACCTCAACTTTCTTTGAAATATATTCATTCTTATTCTATTTTTCTTGTATTACTACATATTCATATTAGAGTTCTCATTTTTGCAACTCTCATCTTATGGGAATATTGTTTTTTAACGATGCAACACTCTGTACCATAAAGCATAATTGACCATATAATTATCCTATAAAATTTTCCTTTCAATTAGAAAGGTACTCTACAATCACATAAAACACCCAAAGCACTTCTCCATTTAAAGCTCCACGATCGAAAAATGAAAGTGAAATTACAACACAAAAATTAGATTAACAACAGCAAACCAAAATCAAAATGCATACAATTGAGAAGCAAAGGCATAATTTAAACATCTTTAGACAAAAAATACAATATTCTAGTGATAACTTACTGTTTTTGCTGTTTCAATGTGGGGCTCAGCCCATTTTTCAACTTGGGCTTTCTTTTGCAATGCCTAAAAACAAAGAACCAAATAAGAAAGAAATGGAAAACAAATAGACTATTTTAATAACAAAATACATGCCATTTAAATTATTAACAAAAGTTATCTATGTTAACTTTACAGGCATGATCACAAAGTCCAACACAATCCAATTACTAATAGCCCATTTGATTTAGATTATTTGGGCTTAATTAATAAAAACATTGATACAAGGAGAAAAACTGAATAGCCCAAAATTAGAAGTATGAGCAATGTAACAAAATAAGTAAAAGGAATTGGCCAGCCATTCCAATTTATAATTGCTGCTAATTTTCTTTTCTTTCATCTTTCCACTCTTCATTAGAGTTGGTGTCAGAAATCTTTTTGCAATTGTGAGGCATTTTCCTATAGCCGGCTTTCTTGATAAATCCGTTCTGTCTGATAAAAAATAAATCAAAAACAAAGAAAAATGACCTTTTGAAATGTCACTTCTAAGGCAGGTCTTCCATGATTCTTCCAATGAGTCCCCAAAAAAGACTGCATTTTAACATAAAAGGTCAACAACAAAGGATTTGTGACAAAAATGCCAATACACAGAAAACTTACCCAGTAATAAAAATAAATGAACTCTCACAAAAATGCCAATACAAAGAAAAAGTTCACCTGGCAATACAATAAATGAACTGCAAGCCAATGTGGAATCCATGCTTCTCGAACCTGATTGTTGTTCAGAGATCAGAAAGTTCAGTGGTTAGAAGAAAATAAACTAATAAAATTACCCAAAAAAAAAAAAATAATCATGTAGTGAAATTTAGGAACTACAGTTACGCAGAACATGTTACACCTTTGTTTTCCCTTTCATGTGCAGTGCGTGTGAGATCATAAGAAAAAATGGCAATACAAAGCACAAGGCTCCTACCTTGTTAGGTCTAGGGAGGGTCAAATATATACAGCCTTCCCTCTACAAGCAAGAAGGCCATTTTCAGGGTTCGAACCCATACAATAGAACAACCTTAGACCATAGGTACTTCTGTGGAAGAATCTCCTATATATTTCAAATAACAACTTGTAAAAGATCACCTCAAGAACCCCCAATTTTGTGGCTTTCCATTGGATACTATTTTCTCCCTCCCCAACCTTTTTAAAATAAAAAAAAACAACTATATTAGATTGCAAAAGCTTTCCATTTGCCTGAAAGTTTCTTGCCTTAAGATTCCAATTAACATTCCTACACATTAAAGCATTCAGCTCAAAATCTGGATCAGTTCAGGTCAAATCTTTTTATAGATGTTTGGAGGGGAGTGAGGAGGTGGATTTCCCATGGAAGAATGGGGCTCCACCGAAGGTGACCTTCTCTATGTGGTGTTTGCTCTAGGGGAAGACACAGAGAACAATCTTATAAAGATAAGGCAAGTCCTGATCAACAAATGTACATATGGAGCCGTAGTCCATTAATCGTTTGTTGCTTCAGTGTGTGTGGACGAGAACTATGGGAGCTGACACTGAATTGTTTTCGAAATGCATTGGGTCTTCCCACAAGATGTGGAAGGAGCATTCAGGACATGGTAGGGAGCAAGGATAGGAGGAGGAAAGCATAGAGGCTAACCCCTTTTTGCCTTGCATGTGTGGGTGGCTGGGTGGGTGGGGGTCGGGGAGAGAGAAATAGAAAGGATGTTCAAGATACATAACTCAGTTTGCAGAGTGAAAAGCATTTGTTTTGTCTCTATTGTAAAGTTAGCTTTCCAGGGATGAGACCTAGAATTACATCCTTTTTTGCATTTCATAGAAAATAGGGAAATACACATTAGGGTCTTCGCTTCGCTTTTGGGACCCTACTTTTTGTAAATGGACGGCATCCCCCTGAAGCCTTTTAATTCAATTTCCATTTTACTTATCAAAAAAATGGGGAGAGGCAAATGGTACACCGAGGATAAAAATTGCACAAACAGGAGATTGAGAAACAAATGGGGGAAGAATTCTTCTAACCTAGCTCTAGTGTTATATTGAAGCATCCAACTCAAAACCAATTAGTAAGGACCGGAGAGACCCACTGAGATCTCGTAATGGTTTGGAGAACTTGATTTTATAGATGTGGGATAAAAGCCATACGCACACTCGAGCTCAACTCGAAACATAAACAAACCAAACTTGAACTGCAATTTAAACTCATTATTCAACCTAACCAAAGTTTGACACAATAAACTAACACTTGATCAACATTGTGCAAAATAACAAACTATTCAAGCTCGATTTGGGATCGATTCAATAAGAGATTTCATCAAGTTTGACTTGAACGATAAACAACCAAACCGGAACCAATTTTTTAAACTCATTAAAGTTCATGAGCCTATCCAAACACACTATTACACAACACAAAACCTATGTTACAGGAATAATAAATAATTACCTAAAGCATCCCGATTGCTACCACCTCAAATAATTCTAGAAAAGAGTCCTTCAAGCAACTAATGTTAATCAATGCATCACTCCAAATTAAGGGGTGGAATTGAGTCGACCTATTCACGAGCAATTCGAGATAAACTCAACTTAGGTTTGATTCGAACCCCATTCAAACCAAACTCAAGCCCTAATTTTGGCTCAGCAATCAAGACAACTTGAAAAATAATACATAGACTTTTTTATAATATTGTGCACCAAGATGACAACGTTTTGGTTTAGGTTTAGCAAAACAACCCAAGGTCAAGTATAGCAAAACAACTCCGTTTTAGTTTATAATATTTTAGACCAAAATGCTGTTGCATTGCTATATTCAAGCTATTCACGAGCCAAGCCCAATCCCAAATATTTCTTTGTCAAACCAAGTTGCGAGCCAATGCAAAAGCTCGAGCAAAGCTTAAGCTCGACTCATTTCTACGAATCCTCTAGAATTTGACTTGGTCCCCTTTACCCACTTCAATCGAAATAAAGTTCTTGACAATATGCAATCGACTCCGAATAACCAACCATAAACTCATGTCATGCCTCCTCACTCACCCCAACAAGCATACCCAAATTCAACAAAGACCAACCTCCTCCACAAACTATTCCTTTCACACGCAAACCTCTATACCCATTGGCCCAATAAAGCTTTCACTGAAAGGAGCATAGGATCGAATACCAATACCACCTTTTCCTCAGCATGTCCCACAACACTGGATTGCACTTGAATTTGTCCTTAATATCTACCCACATACGATCCCTAAACACCTATTAAGCTTCTTCGCGATTGATACTAGATGATATAATGGCCCAACATTGTTATGATTCATGTTGTTGCCTAAATTCAAACTAGCACTATTCGTAACCTCAAAGCAATGCACTCCCCAAAAAATCAACCAAATTTTACTAACAGCCAAGCACAAAATTTTCCACCATGAGCGTCTTACCATCAAAGGCCCAATAGGCCACATCTAAAATCCCCCACCCAATCCTTACAACAGTAAGATACAAAGTCTTCTACTCTTCACCCCGTTATCCTTTCTAACAAGCTCCTTTGTAATTTGAAAACCTAGCCTTACCTTATTTCTTCCACATCCTCCCTCATCACATCCCCTCCCACCAACTTGTACATGTTATTGGCCACTTAGCTTGCACACCTCTATCTTCTCCAACTCTAACCACCATTATTTTGGAGGCCTTTCTCAAACTATTTTTTCTCCGAAACTCTATATCTTATCCAAAAATCATTTACATCCCTTGACTTTTGGCCTTTAATCTAACACCCAAAACCTAGTCACAAAAGGGAACACTCAAAAATCTATTGGATGACTTGCGTTATGAGTGAGTTCATATAGTTGCTACCCAAGACCTCTGGCAAGTTTTTGAAAATCCTGAAACTATTCCTTTCAACATCAAATCAATTCTAACAGTTTTCATTCCCAAAGGACATTCATTCTTCAACATTCCACAACCCTAATCTCACAAATTTCTTATGACTGTTGCTACTAAAAATCAATTAACATGCAAAGTTACATCCTATTTCCTAATTTTGTTTTACATCAGGATTATTATAACCACATTTATAAAGCTAGATGCAACAAAAGAGTAAGATTAGAGTGGAAGGGACACATACACACGCATGCATAGAGAGAGTGGGGAGAGAGAGCAAGACCAAACATAACAACTACAATTACCTTTATCAACTCTTTTGAGACTGTTGTCACCTCCAATTTAGCTTTCATCATTTCTTCCTAAAGACACCACAAAATTAGTGTTAACATTTACCAAACGAAACATAGAAGATTGTCGGACAACAAGCTACCAACAAACCTCGGCCGCTTGAAGAGCACGTTCAGTTTTACGAATTCTAATCTTTTGTTCATCGTTGATCCTCTTAAGCTGGTAAAGGGGTGATAGCGGAAAAAAAATATGTTAATACACAGCCTCATAGTATTGGAAGAAACTACACATCAAAATTTCAGGAAAATGTGGGAACAAAAAGGCATTAAAGATGGTGTAATATCAGAAGTCCTATACTACACTAAACCTACAAAGTTGCATATCTCATATGACTCAAATAACCAAGCAATATTTATTTTTTCCTTTATAACTCAGGGTGTCCGAGATAACTTGCAAGCACCTTGATTGATTAAAAAATTCAAGATAAAAAAAAAAAAAGGACATTGTTGGTCTATGAGAAACATGACAAGGCTCATTATGAGGAAATAAACGTCATAGTTTATAGCCCCATGCTCCAATAGAAAGAAATATATTAACATGGAGACCTCTATTTTGCATCTGTTAAGAAAAACAAATAGATATTATTGTTAGAATATTCTATATTAGGTCATGAGATATTCTTTATATATATATATATATACACCTATAATAAAATATTCTCAATCTTAATATTTAGTAAGTAGTTAACTTTATTTTAATATGTAGATCATTACCATACATACTCCTTATTGTAAGCCTATTTAAAAACCTCTTCTTAACTTTTATAAAACATATGACAAGATGTAAAATTTATATTTCCTCTCCAATTCTATTTCTTGCCTTTTATTTTCAACAATTGCCCACCAAAAAAAAAAAAAACTATAATAGGAATTAAAGAAAATGGTTTTACAATCTAGCAACTTGAACGGGCGTTAGGTGTGGATATGTGCTTAAGTGACTTATTCATCTAATTTTCATATATAATACACATAGCTACTAGATTTAATATTTTTTAAATATCTATAGGATCATCTATTTTTCATGTCCAAGACACCAAATGCAACTAGATTTAATATTTTTTAAAAAATTTATAGGATCAAAGAAATTTTAAAATCTAAAAAGGGCTTCTTTATGCCAAAATGAGAGTCTTCTGCAGAATTATAATATAAAATCAACTGGTCAAGCATATTACCGTATGCATGTCTAACTAGACATATAGAACACATACATCTATCCTTAGTCAAGTATCAAGTGTTCGACATGGGTACTTGCACTTCACATTTAGAATAGTCTGCATGATATAGGCTGCAGCAATGATGAAGTTTCTCAAAAATAGAACTAACAGTACCAGAAGTAAAA
This sequence comes from Pouteria glomerata, assembly GCA_035590655.1. Lineage (NCBI taxonomy): Eukaryota > Viridiplantae > Streptophyta > Magnoliopsida > Ericales > Sapotaceae > Pouteria > Pouteria glomerata. Next base: position 7,665,066 of record JAVXUM010000021.1, on the reverse strand, counting down.
ATGTAAAATTTATTGTTTCCATTTTTTTGGATGAGTAAAATTTACTGTTCCTCTAATCTTAAAAGGATCATACTAAAACTAGGATTTACTATCATTATAATATCAACCTTTAAGAGAAACTGCAACATGAATCAAACTTACACTCTCCAACTTCGAGTTCAATTCCAAAACTTTTTTCTCAGCAACATTTGCTTGGCCTTCCAAAGCGTCTCTTTTCTTGTTTTGTGCTTCTACTTCCTTTCTAAGATTGTCAACCTGTTCAGCATGGTAAAATCATGGATTGCAACTTTTCCAAATATTTACTTTTTAAAACTAGGTCAAACAAAAGTGACCTGGCTTTCAAGTTCATCAACCCGTGCATGAGCCCTACCCACCTGCTCCTTAGCATCCAAGGATCCTTTTTGCTAACAAACAAAGTTGATTCTCATTAAAGACATGCCCTTGACTCACTTCAAGATCCAACTAGTAAAAACTAAAGTTCATACGAGAAAACCTCCTTCTTTGTTCCGATTTTGAATCCATTTGTTAACAAATGTTCATATTTTCAAATTACACCAGCGCCAGCACGCTACACAGGCATAGAATGCATTTAAGGCATGCAAGCTCGTGAAAACTAAAATTAAAACAAGATTTTACTGAATGCAAATTATTGGCAGGATTGAATCACAGTAAAGACCAAATAGAATCAGAAATCAAAACAGAAAAAAATTCGGACTTAAAAATAAGAAAATCAAAACATGAACTCTATAGTATGGCATAATCCTGGGCTATAAGTGCTAGATAATTCTTCTGACACTGGTGCCGCAGTAAGATGAGGGGCCTAGCGCAATTGGAAAAGGCTTCCCCACCAAGACCAAAGGTAATGCGCTCAAGTTATTCCAACTCCCTTCCGCGGATAAATAATATTTACCTATCAATATATATCATTTATAGTAAATGTAACAAAAAATAGGACGACACTATTAAGGAAATTAAATAACAAGGAACTATTAGACTGACCAAAATTCAGTGCTATTGAACCATCTGAACTGAAAATTGAAGCTAATCAATTAGGGTGATACTGAAACTTTTTGAAAGACAAACTAAATCCTTACCTGGAGAGACTGTATCTCTCTCTGTAATGATGCAATGGTATCGGATTTCTCCTGAATAATATTATGCATCTGCTTAATGCTCTCATCCTTGCTTTTCAATTCACGGGTTTTCTCATCAATACTGGATTCTTCAAAAATACATGAATGAAACATGTAAAAAGGAAATTAGGGCAAAGCAGCGAATATGATACTCATTTCTTTAACCAAAAGCTATATAACTAAAATGCCTTCTCGCTTCAAAGAGAACAATCAAGAAAGGAGTTGGCTTCTCCCCAATCAAAACAATCCAAGTAAACGTCCTCAAACTGATCTAGCTCCATCTTCATCAAGACAATATAAAGACCCAGCAGCATTGAGATCCTATTTATTTACTTAATTGTACAGAAAAAAAAAATGATCACATACTTCTTTTGCCTGAAATTTTCACTTATAATTTTTTTCACAGAAGTTTTCCCCCTTCAATGATCTAATTGTAATGGAACACGACTAATAGTCTAATATTCAGTATAGGTGAATAACCATAAGGCGTTTTGTCTAGCCATAGTTGTTAAAAGGTGCACCAAGGCAGCCATAAGTTCATCAAGGCCCCAAATAAGGTGTATGTGTGACTTACACCTTCTTTAACTCACACTATTTTCTGCCTTGTGCTTAGACTCAAGAAGATCTTAAACTTTTGGTGTGCCATGAGCCTTTAACAATAAATCAGCGCCTCTAGTTGATAATATGGAAAGATTTAACTGGCATATGCTAGACCTCATTACATTAAAGATTTCAAAGTACCTGTTCAGTCACAATAACCACTAATCATCAGATAAATAGCCAGCAGAATTCTTCATTTCCCCAATTAATTGGAAAAGGAATTAAACACCATTTGAAACAATTGTATTCCACATGCTCAAGCTTCTGCTATAAAACAGTAAAGAGGAAAATCTTGTGTTCTAGCAACCTCCCTAAAGTTTGAATATTTTTATTTAATTGTTATATATAGTCCAAAATTTAACCAACCTAACTAATTTTACTATCTGTTCATAGTCCAATCCATCACTTATTATTAATGACGTAAAAAAATAAATAAATAAATAAATATCCCCACAAATAAGTACAAAAAATATTCCTAATCCAAACATTTTAAAATTTTAAATCAGTTATGACTATGTCAATATTAAATAATATTTAAGAAACTGGGGAAAAAATAAAGAAGAAAAATCAAAAGACACAAGGTTTGTTCATGCAAATGAAAAACTGTCAATTTCTACTGCAACTATGGTGTGTGCATTCTTAGCTATCCAACTGTTGTTACATTTCTGGAGCATTTTTTACTACAAAGTGTATATTCCCTCCCCCAACTGCCCCCCCGGGGGCGACAACTTTTTTGGGTTCGCCCTTATTCAACTACTGACTACATTGTTTAAGACAAGAAGAAGGAACCAAAATGGTGAGTGATATTTCTTTTCTTTAGCAATCAAATTTTTCAGTCTCTCTTGTTATTATTATTTTTTAAGTTCAGGTATTCGAACATATCCTTAAAAAGCAAAGTACTATTGTGATGTTTTCCAGTAAGTGAAAGTGGTATTGTTAACAAAACCAAAATAACCCGCTAGATCCTTAAAAAAAAAAAAAAAAAAAAAAAAAATGGGAAAGGAAAAGTCAAACTCACTGCTAAAATCCTGTTAGTGAATTGAAATAGATGAAAACCAACAAAATCAATGAACAATTAAAAGAATCCAATAAATCCAATAATACAAAGGGGGGCGTAAGAAACTATCAACCAACCCTGTGTAACAAAACCTAAGAATAGAATTGCAGCTGTGATATTCTGCCAGGAAATGTGGGGGTCCGGGGTGAAGAAAAGGCTTAAGGCTTCATAATTCAGATTCCAAGCAGTTGGTAAATATAGTTAAAAAAAAAAAAAGCACACGAATAACCATCTTCTCCATCATCTAAAACCCTAGACGATCAGAATCCCAGTCGGGCCAAGCTACCACCTTTCTCAGCTCATTTGAGGTTCACATATGCAAAATAAATAAAATTACACATTAAAACTTAAAACTAAAGTTTCTTTTTCTGGAGTTTCTGGGCGTCCAAACAGACGAGAAATTAAGGACTCAATGAACAAATCCCAGTAGACAAAGTTGAGCAGACTTCAAAATTGCCAATCCCAAATAACGAGAAACGCAATAAATTCAAATTCATTCTTCTTCTTCACTACATTTTCTCGGGAAGCAAATGGGCATAATAAAGAAACCCAGAAAACAGATGCAGACAGATGGCAAACGAATTCAAAGAGACATACCGAGAACGGAGACCTTGGAGTTAAGCTGGTCAAGTTCGACCTTCAGAGACGATTCTGAAAGGTGTTGTTTGAGACCCTCATCGTTATCAGACTCTGCATCCGCTGTAATTTTTGAGAAAATTAGGGTTAGGAATATAGAGAAGAGCAGTAGCTTCGAGGCCGCCATTACGGAGAAACAAAATAGGGGAGGGAGGTAAACGGTTGGTTTTATATTTATTTTCAGTGGACTCGGGGAATTTAATTTTACCAACTCTGCCTAACTTTTGGTTTCCTGGCTTAACTACGTTGGCCCGTTGGGACGGCTTCCTGCTATTTTTTATTGTATTATTTCTTTTATTTTTTTAAATCTCAATTGCTTATTTTTAATTTTTTGTGTGCTCTATTGAATTAATTTTTTTATTCAATTTTTTCATTATAATTATCTATACATTTATTATAAATTAAATTTGCATTTTTAGCTCTCAGATAAGAATTCGTAATTGAAATTTAAAAAATAAAAAATAATAGAATAAAAAATGAGTTCCCACTTGAAGGATTTCTTTGTTTTTTTATTGTATTATTTTTTCACTTTTTTAAATCCCAATAGTTCATTTTTATTTAAGAGCTGATATCTAATTATTTGTTGGTCCTATCATATTGAGTTTTTCTCATCAATTCTTACATTTTAATCATTTATAAATTTATTATAAATTGGGTTTGTATTTTTAATTTTTAGATAACATGACAATGGTTGTTGAAATTTTAAAAAATTAAAAATAATAGAATAAAAAATAATATGGCATCGGGTCTCTATTTGGAACGCTCCCCTACTTTTTTATTGTATTTTTTATTACTTTTTTTATATATCAACAGTTCATTTTTGTCTAAAGGTTGAAAATATAATTTTTTGTGAGTTTCATTATATTAATTTTTTCTTTTTTCAATTCTGGCATTGTAATTATCTCTATATTTATTACAAATTGAATTTGTATTTTTAACTCCTAGATAAAAATAAACGGTTGAAATTTAAAAAATAAATAAACAAAAAATACCATAATAAAAACTAACGGAGTAACTGCCGCTATTTAGAGAGCTCTCTTATTTTTGTATTGTATTATTTTTTTGCTTTTTTAAATCCTAACCATTTATTTTTATTTAATAGCTGACAATCTAATTTTTTGCAAGCCTATTGTTTGATTTTTTCCATTAAATTCTTGCATTGAAACCATCTCTATATTTATTACAAATTAAATTTATATTTTCAGGCATCAAATAAAAATAGATAGTTGAAATTTAAAAATAAAAATAAAAAATAGCTGAATAAAAAATAACAGGGGAATAGGTCCTTGTTCGGGTTATATAAAATTGTATAAATGTCTATAAAATTCAAATTTTCTATTCACTACATAAATTATAAAACTATAAGTTTTATAAGTTTATACTAACTTTTAAAGCTCTAAACCTTTCTACCATACATAAACTATCACCAACTGTCACTTTATCTTACTTAGCTGAAAAGCATTATGCATTAATTATGTAAACTATGATAATGTATTCATATGTCTACTTTTTATATAATAATAATATTTGCAATTTGAATAAAAATTAGTCAATTAATATTAATATAAGACAAGAAAAAAATATTTCATTCTAAAATAATTATTTTATACAATTATTACAAAAAAATAACAATAACGAAAAATTCTAAAAGTATTCTAAATTGTCACGACTAGGGCTTGCAAGCTCGTTGGAGCTACGCTGGAGATAAAGGTCTTCAGGGAATGCAATTGGGCTCTCCAAATGTTTCTTCCGCTTCGTGTCAAAGTGTTTAAAGGATGTTGTGGTTGAGTACAGACGGGGCATGGTAGATTGGATTATGAGAATGCGATATGGGCATTCGATATTACCATTTTTTCTTTTGTAAATAATTTTTTTAGTGTTCTTTGAAAAATGAATGTTTGATTGGGACATGTTAGATAACTCAGAGTCGTCACCTAACACTTTCAAAATGAGCGAGTCGAGAAACCCAAATTTTAGTTTTTATTTAAAAGTACATTGCCACATTTTATAAAATGTGATAAATCACCATACTTAGTAACTCAATACTGATGTGTAGAATAAAGATAATGGGTCTGGAGGTGTACCAAAATCGTCACATCTAAATACCTATGGATATCTAGAGTCACTTTCCTTTTTTTGGATTCTTAATCTCACACTATAAAATCTAGTACTCAATGATCATTATAAAACAACTCAAAAATTGACAAATGCATGTGATGCATGCCAAGTGTGTAGTAATAAGCCTTGAGAAGCTGCAACGTATCTCATGGATAATTAGGTTAGTTATAAATCGTGTGTGAAAGTGTAGTGAATATCTGTTTACAGTGATGTTTTATAGGGGGTAATATATGCTGATTAAAAACTAAACACATATTAAAGGATATATACTTGATTCACCACTGAAGATGAATTAAGTGCTTTGCTAGGGATGGAGCATGATTTGTTAGATACTTTACTAAGGGAGGTAGATTTGGATTTAAATAATCGTTATGCCGTGAATGTAAGTGTAAGTAATAATTGTGCTGATAATAAAGTGCTAATGATGATGCGGTCGTCATAAAGACTGTGGCAACCAGACTCGTGCATATCCCAAGATGCCTAAGTACCCTATGGAATGATCAGGTTAGGTAATTTGAATCTAAGGCTTAGATTTGGAAAAAAGTTCGCTAGCTTTTTTGTGTTTGAGAAGGGAAAAAATCTAGTTTTTTTAACTTTTTGTTAATTTGACAATTTTACTTTTCATAGTTTAAAAGAAATTTAAAAGATAAGAGGGTAAGTTTAATAATTTTAGAAAAAGACAAAAAAAAACTGAATAACTGGTAGCTGAGTAATCGGTGTCTTCCCAAATAGAGTCTAATTGTTTGAACTGTATGTGTGCGCACGCGAGCACATATGTGATATGCAAATGTTGGTTATGAGTTATAAGTTGACTATATGTATGTAGTGCTAAGTTATAATAGATGCTAACCTGGTGGCCTCAGTTATCATTATCAACCCTAATAAGCTATTTAGGGATGCAAGTGAATATATAGTTGTAGTCATCCGGTTTTTGTCCAGCACTTTGTACATTTTTCAAATTTATTCTAATTAATATACATTCTTTGGAATATTAAATTGTAGTCGCAAAATATTTTTCACAACTTTTGAGGTTAAACAAGTTAATTGGCTCAAATTAAATGTGAGTATTTGTTTGATTAAAAAAATGACGGTTACATCACTAATAAGAAAACAAAGATAAATTGGAAGCACCATTCAAGTCAAAATGTCATGAAAATACACAGATACAACTAGAACATGGAATTGAAAACTCCCATAATGGGAAATTGAGTAGGATTAAGAATCAATGCTTAATTCAATATAAAATTTAAAATTAGCCTTTACCAGCATGCCTCGAAAAAAAGTATCCACCAAACCACTCAACCTGAGTCCAAAAATATAAGGAACTCTATCTAGGATAGTTAAGGACGCATGTGAAAACACAACTGAAGTCTTATGAGTGGGGATTAAGGCTTCTAGATTATCGATGGGTGATATGCCTACAACAGCCCCTATTGACAAAGTTGCAATGACCAAGACTTTAGACACAAATTAAGTTCTCTATTTATAACAAAATGCCTCAACTTTTCACAGGGGTGTTGCAAACAGAATTCTTGGGGCTATCTTACCCATTAGGGCCAAATTACAACAAAATTCGAGAACTATTTCAAGATACAGGCTTGGAATCATGAGTACCGACACATAACCCAACAGAAGAGCCTACGAGTTAATTTGACATCACTGTGAAATCCTCATACCCAAAAATGGTAAAAGGGTTCTTCATGTGAAATTTCCTAATCATTTCCAATCCACACAATAAATAATAAAATACAAAGATACTAAAAAATAATGGGGAAATCTTATTCAAGGAAAAATCTCAGAACAATTTTCATTATATAATTCAAGTTACAAATACCCACTTAAAATCTTTACGACTCTTGCATGATTTCTTTTAAGCACTTGGTCAAATTCACTATTAACCTATATCAAGTGAAAACTTTTTGAATCCTCAGAAAGTGCACAAACTCAAAGAAAAGTAAAAAATGAGAAAAAGACTTATAAGCTCACAAAAGAAAATTTATCTCTCTCATAAAACTCTATAATATACCCATTCTATTCTACTTGTACATTAAGCCTGAGTGTATATATATAAACTTACAAAGTTCTATTTCAGTTACGACTCATTTACATAAATAACTTTCCTAAAATGGAAACAAAATCTTCATAATATTTAGAATATTCGTTAGGGTGATCTCTCGAACTCCTAGCACCTTACCTACAAAGATACCTCGACTTATCAGGTTATCTGTGCCTGGTTTGTGGGATCTATTGCCCAAAGTTGATTTGTCTAGGAAATTCTACAAGTGTTGCTAGGACTCTTTAGGATTTGGAAACTTGTACAATTCTTCCTTATTTGGACTTCTTTAGCTACACTTATTTTCATTTTTAGAAATTCTTTTCCTCTTCAAGTTAGGAAATTAATTTAATTCCAAATTTGATTTATCTTGTTTGGATTTGCTATAAAATAACTTTACAATCTCTCATTTGGCAATTCCATAACAAAAGCAAATTAAATTTCAATTTGAAACCTATACACTTGAACAAACAATTAAGAGTGTGCTTGGATGTTTTAAGGTATAAGTTTTGAGGTACTTTTAAGGTATGGGTTTTAAGATGTTTACATGGTACGTATTAGTATGGGTTTTTGAGATGTTCAGGAGCATGGTCTTAAAAATAATGAACTCATACTTCGGAGTTTATATTTAAATAGTTTCTGAGATGTTTATTAATGTATATAATAATACATATGCCCTTATTAATTCATTTATTAGGAAGTACTGAAATAGTTATTGGTGTTTGGATATGTACATATAAAACATTATATTACGACATATATATATTGAAGTAATACCCAACAAAAAAATAAAAATAAAACTTTAAAACGCTTCAAATATAAATTGCTAAACAAAAAACAATTATTTCAAAAATGACATCCAAAAATACTAATCCAAATAAATCACATCTACATTATAGAACATCCAAAATATATAACATTAAAAATACTTATCCAAATAAGTCAATTTCTAAATTGTAGACTATCCAAAATATTAGTTTAAATAAATCAAATTCAAATTATGGATCATCCAAAACGCTCTATTGTATGCAAATTAAAAAGATGATAAGTTCATAAGTAACAAATAATGCTTGTCAATTTAACGAGACATCATTTTCATTAGAACTGCTTTGCGGCTAGTTGAGGGAAAATACCAAAATGCTTAAAGTTTGATTGAATTTTCAAGGAGGTATGTTTGAGCACCGAGGTCGTCACTATCAAAACCAAGCTCCACCAAGTGCTCAAGTAATTCATTATCCACAGAAGATGATTCGTTAGCAAATTTTAAATGCCTTTTCCAATTGATCATCTGTGTTAACTTTTTTTGATCTTTTGTTCTTTTTTTTACTGATGTGCTAGTTATAGAATGACAACCTAGAGATGGTAACTCAGTATTTGGCTCATCAACTTCTACAGCCTCCAAGTTAATCTCATTTTGTGTTACCAACTCGATTGAGCTCTCTTCAAATTAGCCTCCCAGCTTGTATCACATCCTTCCCCATTAGCTCTATCCTTCACATAAAGCTCCATGAGCTTGATATAGTTATATATAGGTTTGTTCATCCAATCTTTGGCATTTTTATTAAACTACAAAAAAAAATGCTCTGTATTAGAATAAATAAAATAAACTAGTTGTTTCATATTAATATCAAGTAAAATTGGATAAAGTAACGTAATAAATTATAAAGGTACCTCAATCAAGTCCTTCCAAACTTCAGGTTCAGCAAGCTATTTGCAACTTTTCAAATGCCAAGCAAAACCACTCAAGCGATATTTAAAAATGCCATAATAATTAATCAAATTCCTCTTAATAAACTTCACGTGATTTTGTAACCTTTCTTTATCCCATGAAATTTCAGGATAGCGTTCTGTCATTAATTTTAGTATTTGTTTATAAGCATGATTTGTGAAATTTTCACCCATTTTTATTTCTTCAGATATGCTGATGTAGCAATGCATCACAACTACAAAAAGGCAATTCCAAAATTTAGAAAAATGATAAGTTTAATACATATTATTCATGATAAATAATTTAAAAAAAAACACTAAATATGTTTAATTATGTGTAGCATTTGTATAATCATCCCACATTACGGTAACTATTACATCTCTAATTATAGCTCCTTGGATTGCATCTTCATTATTATCTCTATTGTGATGGTCATTCAATTGGTCTATAGGTTGATTTTTAAGTTCTGAATCAACCTCATCAATGAGAGCCTGATCAGGATCTATATGCAACACACAACAAGTAATGATAATAAGCTTATGGGTTTGAACATTATGGCCCCGTTTGGTAACGTTTCAGTTTTCTATTTTTCTGTTTTCATTTTCAAAATTTTGAAAACTTACAACAAAAACATGTTTATTAAATCTGTTTACGTTTTTTTATTTCCAAAAAAATGAAAATATAAATAGAAAAACGAAAACATTCCAAAATGTGCTTTCATTCTGTTTTCTTTTCTGTTGCCAAAATTTTGGCTCCCTTTTAAACATAGACCATTTTAATATAATACAATACAATATAATATAATATAATATAATAATTTAATTATAATAATATAGTTTAATATAATATAATATCATATAATAATTTAAATTAATATAATATCAAAAAAACCTAGTCAATAGATTTCGGTGGGTTCTACCATAAGAATAGTCCATTTATTAAGTTCCTGAACTTGCTTAGGGTATTTATCAAACTAAGACTTAGATTAGGATAGACATTAAAAAAGACTGGTCCATGACTCAGGCTTGTCTGAATCACTCCCATAAGTGATTTCCTAAAATTCCTATCTCTGGCATCTTGAAGATAAGTAAAAATGAAGTTATTTACTCTTGGAAGGGTTAAAGTTTTGAAAGCAACCTGAACTAGTCCAATATGGACATAATTGTAGTTTTCAAAATAGGTTTGAAGGTCTTCCCTAGTGAGAAGTTCAAGGGTTTTTTCAAACTGATCCATAGTGACAGTCTATTCCATTGTATTGACAGAAATTTTTGATCTATCAATTTTCTCAAAAAACCTAGTCGATATATTTCAATGGGTTCTACCTTAGGAATAGTCCATTTATTAAGTTCCTGAACTTGCTTAGGGTATTCTACCATATGGGTAGTTTTAGTGGTAGCATTAGATCTACTACTTGAAGCTCTGGAAGGGGTGCGACGAAGCATGTGAGTTAAGGATTACTAAGGTATAGAAGAATAAAACATTGTTTCAATTACTTATGCTTAATATATTATTAATCCATTCTTTTACCAATTTCCTAAGTTTCCTAAACGTCTGTCAACGATTTACGTCCGTGGTGTTTATAACATTCTTAGATGTTCCCTTACTACGCAACTTGTGGACGAACCATAAGAAACTCAAATAAGAGAAAGGACTAATAGCATAAAAAACATATGTAAAAGAAATAATATTTTAATACTTCATACCTTAGCAATTAGCAGTTTAGAACTACTGTGCCATGCAACTAGGGACCTATAGGGGATTGGCTCTGATACCAAAGTCAAAGTCGTGTGCAGACAGAGAGAGACACAGAGCGAGATAGTTATAAAATTTTATTTATTTGTTTATTAATGTTTACAATGGGAACTAGATTGGGAAATACAAATTAAGCTTAAAAGAAGAATTCTAAAAAAAAAGGTCTGCCTAAACAAGGGGTCAGGCCTTCCATTTTATAATAAAAGAAAATACTGTGTAGACCCGAAGAACACAATTTGGAATCCGCTAAATTATTACAGATACTATGTTCTTTTTGACATTTTATACAAATGACAATACCCAGTTAGTGGCAAATGCTAGATGGGTGCAGTCGGTTGGCCAACTTGGGTGACAAGTAGCATCTACCTTTATTAAAGGCACTAGGCACCTAAAGTATTTTATCGGTTTATGGAGTTGGCATGGAGGCAGCTGCAAAAGGACTCAGCTTATCTGCTGAAAGAATCCTGGCACATGGACGTCTAGTTTTGGGTGGATAGCTATCCACGATTCCTTAGGTCATGGATGACCTCATTTAGCCTTTGCCCATGATTCCTTAGGTCATGGATGACCTTATTAAGCCTTTCCTTTCCTTTTGTCCTTACGAAGCATCTCAATGGCCGTTTCGAGGACTTTTTCTGGATGAGCTGGGATGTCATCATCTGGATTCTGTGATTCGCCAGCCAAAACTAGATCATCCGAATGAGAAGAGCGGGTATCCATAGACATATGGGACTTTGATTCTCCAAATGCATCATCAAATGTGTTTTTGAATTATGCCTTAAGAAATTCAAGGCATTTAGCCATGATTTCTTGTTCATTAGCTCGAGGAAACCTTCGTTTTAGACTCTTGCATAGTTGAGCCATATAATCAGACTTAAATTCTGATTCATTTTCCTGATGAGAAGCTTGGGTTGTATAGTCAGCCCTTTTTTTATGAATCTTAGAGATTAATTCAGATATTTTAACCTGTTTCCACCACTAAAAGTGGAAAGTTTGATAGAGTATAGGGATGCCTAGATCATCCTGCTCAATAATCAATCCCCATTTCCAAATCTAGGGAATGTTAAATTCGGCCCAAAAATAAAAAATGGGCTGGCCCTCATAAATTGTTTGAGAAATATTACTGAAAATAGGATGGGCCTCAATCCATGAATCATAGAGATCCTGAACTTGTTTGAGCATAAAAGAAAGAGAACGCCCAAAATTCTTTCACCAGGTATAAAACCAACGAGGAATGATTTTAGTATTTTGGAAGAATTCTTCCCTTATACGAAAAAACCAAGAATGTTTTTTTTTTTTTTAGAATTTTCATAATAAAAGGAAAATTTCCAGCAATTCATATAATCCCAACAGTTAAAAACATATTCTTGAGAATCATGAGGGATTCTCAACTTTCTTGTTTTAAAAAGGGCATTACCCCAGTTTATAATAGTATAGATTTTTTTGGATAAAGCATGGCTATAATTAATGTCTTTAGAAACATTATTATTATTATGAAAGTGGCGTATTTTTACTGACTCAGTAGCAGTAATCTTGGCTTCGCAAACATACCTGTAATAGTTTGAATTTTCTAAGTAAATGTACATGGAGCATTTGATGTGTTTTAAACCCAATTTGAAATCTAAGTTAAATAATCTTCCTAGAGCTTGACTTTAGCCCAACGAAGATAATATTTAAGCATCTTAAAACCCTAAATTAAATTAAGATAACATTGATTCAAATTTAGGGGTTTGGAAACCCTAATTCGCTAAGTTGAGTTTAGTAAGTTATTAAGTGAATTTTGGTGATTTTAAACTTTAAAATGCTAGGGTTTTGGCTCAAATTTAAGAAAATTATTGTATTCTAGAGGTTTAGAATGATAACTAGAACTTAAAGGATGAATTGGAGAAGAAATGAAGGGGGTATTTGGCCAAGTAGAAAGAAAAGTCTCAAAATTTTGACTTTTTCGCCTAAATTTTGACCTAGGGACCTAAAGGTGATTAAGTAAATTGTTGAGGGGCAAAATGGTCATTTGCGGAAGAGTGTTGACTAGTCAAAGGAGGTGGAAGAAGGCCAAAATTGGTTGGGAGAAACCCTTTGGCCAAAATTCTCTAGAAGGTCCTAGGAGAGTCTAGTTAATTCCATTTGATCACATGTTGCTTTGTTGTTAGCTTAGGTGTTAATTTCATTAAATTAAGTGGGCCCCAAGGTTTGAATTAAGACTAGCTTAGGTGTAAAACTTAATAATTAAATTAGACTAAGAGAAGTTTGGTGATTGGCCAAGGGAAGTGAGTAGGAGAGGGAGGAGGATTATAAATACCACACTTGGGAAAATGGTTATGACCATTCGTCCAAGCCTTAAAAAAAATAGAAAACCTAAGAGAAAAAGAGAAAGAAATGAAGAAAAGAAAGGAAAGGGAATAAGAGAAGAGAGGGAAAGGAAAGAAAAATAAGAAGAACAAGAGGAGAGCAAGGAAATCAAGTTTAGAGAACCTAAAGAAGATAAAGGTAAGTCTTCCTAACTCTAACTTAAATTAGTGTTGAAGATTAAGGCCAATTGAGCTAAAATTTGGAAAGAATGCTAAACATAAAGTAATTATAAGCTTCATGTGTGTTTAAGGTTGTCTTGGTGAAGAAATTCCAAGGAAATGGCAAGGATTGAAGAAAGGGTCCTAGAAAACTCTAATTTGGAGCTAGGAAATCAAGATTTCTCCTCCTTTCATTTCTCCTCATTTTCGGCCAGCTCTTGAGGCAGAGATGCTCTACTCTACTTCATATATGTATGTATGAATGTTTAGAGTGTTGTATATGTGGTTGGGTTTAGAAAAATTAGGAAAAATTATGAAGGAAATGCAAACTAGTCAAACTAGTGTAGTGTTCACTTAAATTGGCCAAAAACCTAAGCTAATGGAGGGCTGCATATTTCAGGTTTTAGGGATTGAAAAACAGGGGTTTAAGGGTTTAGAAATCCTAGGGTTTGCATAAAATTGATCCCCTAAAGTGTAGGTAAGAAATTGTATAAGTTTGTAGCTTTTTGGAACCTAAAAATCCTAAAAATGTCACAATTTCGTGGGAAACTTTAGGGCTGGAAATCTCAGGTTTTAGGGGCTGAAAATCAATCCCTAGAAGGCTTAAATTCTCTAGATTCCACTGAAATTCAATTCTCCTAAGTTTGGTTAAGTTTTGGTGCAAAAACATACCAATTTGGAGACTTAGAAACTAAGAAATGGAAGAAAAAGCATAACCGCTGGAATTTCAGAGTTTGAACAGTATTTTAAGCTTGAAATTTTGGTTAGAATCATGTATTAAAAGTGTGATACCCTCACCTTTGGTATGAATGAGAATTATGATTATTTTCTTGTGGAGATAAGATTATGGATTGGTGTAATGAAAGCTTATGTCCTCTAATTTTTTTTTAGTGTTGGGAAACTAGCATGGATGGCTTTGCTTGTGCATGGTTGAAGTAAATTATAAGGAGAGTAGAGACTCAAGTAGGGTGGCTGGCTAGGTGAAGTTCCAAGAGAAAATTTGCTTAACTTAAATTATGAAGAGGAAATAGGAATGGATGAGAGAACCGACCATGCAAAGGTTTGGCTCCAATTTGACTAGTCAACTTGACGGTTAGACTTGTTGACCTCCATGTAATCGCACATATATATATATATAATAATGAGAGGAAGATAGTGGAAGAAGAGAAGTGGCCGGCCAACTCAAGCTTGATCTTCAATTTGGTTTGTTTTTAATGGAAGTCAAGATGCATTAAACTTGGTGGGGCCCTCTAGTTAATGCTTGGAAGACTTTGTTGCTTGTATATGTATATGTATTGCTTGAATGAGTGGTGAGGAAGGCATGGCCGGCCATCTTGCTTGTATATAGATATATGTATATAATTTGGTTGGTGAGATATTAATTTTTAAATCTAAGTATCAAAGAAAGAGGGAGAACCAACCGCCCATTAGAGAAAATTGAGAGAATTGGGAGAAAAGAAAGAAGAAAAGGAAGAAGAAGAAGAAAGAAGAAGAAAACCAAGAAGAAAAATGAAAAAAAAAGTCAAGAGAAAGGAGATTCAAGAGAGGAACTCAAGTTCTTGAAGCCTTGGAAGGTTGGAGCTAGTGGAAGAAGGTGACTTCATCTT
>JAVXUM010000021.1:7635848-7648709 GCA_035590655.1 Pouteria glomerata | reverse complement strand
AACACACTAAATTCGATGGAACCAATTAGGGTTTTCAAACCCCTAAATATGAATTGATGTTTTCTAAATTGGTTTTACGGTTTTGTGAGACTTAGATATTGTCTTCTTTAAGCTAAGTTTAAGTTCTAAGAATGTTCTTTAGTTTAGGGTTTAAGTTGAGTTCAAAAGGCACCAAAAGTTCCAAGTGTATGTACTTAGGAAATTCAAGGTATTACATAGACTAATTATGATTTCTGGACTGGTCACATTTTTTAGACTTGCTGTGATCAAAATGTTTTTACGATGTCTACTCTTATTTTTACCTTACCTTTGATTTCCATTCTTTGTGACAAAGGCTTGAGATAACTGAGAGCCCATCTCATTTTTTCTTATGTTTGCATTAAACAATGCATCTTGAGCCATATATATAATCATTAATCCTTCAGGAGTTGAGTTACTGAGAGACACAGCTAGGGCTCCTAGTTATTAGGTAAAGTACCTATTAAAGGCGGAACTTGCATTTCATTATCAAAAACCTTAGTTACAGGAGCAAACTAGTTCACCAAACTTTGGAAATTGCTTATATGTTTTAACATGGAGTTACCATCCCTATATTTTTGATTTGTGAGCTTTCACATTAGTAGTGCTTTGTTTCTGCTAGTTTTACGTTCATACATATTTTCTAACTTTTTCAAAATTTCATAAGCATTAGTTTCTTTAGTCATACGATGAAAAATGCTTATATCAATTTTTGGTTTTATCATCCCATTACTTTTCTATTTATCTTAATCCATTATTCAACTTTTCTGTTAGTTAGTTTAACTCTTTTAGTTTTAATAGGGTCAGCCAAATCCTTGCAATAAAGCAAGTCCTCCATTAATGGCTTCAAAATTAGGTAACTAGATGAGTCTAATTTAGGCATGGCACACAGTTTTCCATTTCACCAATATAAGGCTAAAATATACTAAAATAGTCTTTACAGAAGTGTCTGAGAAAGCAAAAACTTTTGGGAGGGCTTAAATGACAGATTTCATAAAAATAAGGGCAAATCTAGAAAACACGTATCAGCTAATGATTGGCTAACTAAAAAATTGTGTTAGTGTGTGTCACGTGTCTTTCTATTACTAGGTGATTACAGCACTTTCTCATGTGTCAGAGTACAATATGGTATCACAAATCTCATAAATACATAATCCCCATGTGACTGCAGTCTAATATGATGCTAACGTAGTAGTTGATGTGGCAGTGTAATCTAGTGACATGGCAACTGATGTGGTAGTCTGATTTGGTGACGTGGCTCACAGTTATGATGCTGGGCCTCAGATAGGGATGTGGCAGTTGATGTGGTAGCGTGCCTTGAAGAGGATGTTGCCTTTGATGTGACAATGACATTGATCTGGCAACTGACATGGCCTTCTGGATTTCTTTTTCTCACAAAGAATTTGATGTGGCAGTGGGCCACAAAACTTATGGTTGTTGATGTGGCAATGACGTGGATCTGGCAGATGATGTGACCTCCTGAATTTCTTTTTTACTCATAAAAAAACTATACATGCAAAGAATTCGAACACTCAACCTCTTGCATAGAGTAAGAGGTATTGGACCAACTGGGTGGGGGAGTGCCTTGTGGTGTGATTCTACCAAATAATCCCTATAAAGGTATTATCAAACAGAACTCAGTCGGCTTCCTAAGCGATGATCAATTTTCTAGCAAACATTGGCAACCTATTATGGGCACGTTCGGGCTTCGATTTCAACACGGTTTGAACCTTTGTGTTCATCTCGACGAGACCTACAATCAGATGATCTCAAATACAAAAAGGGAACAACTTGATTTTGGATAGAGAACAAAAAAACAGATTGTTTTCTCCTTTAAACCAGCTCTGATACCACTTGTAAGAATTGATTAGAAATTAAAATAGAATAAAGTAAGAACAAAACACACAAAAATTAACGTGGTTCGGCACTCCTAGCTTACATTAATAGGTAGAAACAAAATCTACCATATGATCATAATGGTGGATACAAACAATCTGCCTTTCCCTTTCTATCTCTCTCTTTGGATTATTTGAACCACAACATACATGCAAATTTGCCTCTCTATAGATTATCTTCACCACCAACACATGCAACCTCCATTCTTATGAGAAAGCAAAAACTTATCAAATACATTAATATGTATACATATATATATATATATATGTCTTCTGAACAAGGAGTTTTGTTAATGTTATTTATATTACAAATCGACTCACTGATTTAATAGGTATATATTACATCAATGGTTGATATTTTAATGGCTGAGATAAGAGAGGGATGCGATTTTAAATTACAGTACCTTTGGCACGAGCCAAATACTAGTCATTTGAATATGTAGAGTCAAATTTTTGACAAACTTAAACAAAAGAATTAAATTAGTAATTAAGTAGCTTCCTAATTTGAAGAGGAGAAATAGTTTTCAAAGTTTTAATTGAATAAGGATTTCATCAAGAACTACTGAAAGATTTTAAGATGTTCGTAGGTATGCCGGATAGAGTTTAAGACTTTAAGCATTAAAATTAAAAACAAAAGACTTCGCAAGTAACGTGCAGGCAAGGCGAAGGTTCGACCACTAGATAGAATGCCACACAAGGGAAGGTGCAAGAACCTGAACGTTTGACCAGCTAAAAATTCTAAAAATTTTATTTCCTATTCTGTTTAGCAAAGTCTAGATCTTTGTTAGTCTATATAAATGTGCCCGGTGTTAATTTTCAATAAGAGATTTAATGGACATATTATAGAATTTTTATAAAGAGAGAGAATGTGAGCTAAAAAAAATTCCTCCCTCTTCTACTCACTATTGAGTCAGTAAATTTTTAAAGATTTTAAGGCACATCTTTTGAGGAGTTAGAAAATTTTTTTTCATCTATTATAAGTGTATTGAAAAGTCAAATAAGTAACTTAATTTGCGTGAAGAATTATAAAAAATTTAAATAGTATTTTGTAATTTAATTTTATAATGAAAGCTTAGTTAATTTTCAAAATCACACTCAAAATTTTGTATTTATCAGTTGATAAAGAATTTTTCTGCTATGAATCTCGTATTCCTTATTTTGGTTGATTGATTGTTGGGAGTGATTCGAAAATTACAGGATCGCTAACGTATCCCGTCGGAAATAAGTAACGCTAGGGGGCAATAATTCATAATTCTGACAATGTGACATAATAATTTCTACTTTTTGTTGAATGTAGCCAAATAATCATTTCTTATTAATGCATATATTTTTAATTTTATATACAGTCTTCTGTCCTCATGTATTGAGATTCGAGAGTGCTTGTGCATCCAACCCAAACATATCTCGCTCCATATAAGACGACATATCCCTAACATTAGCGGTTGGGACAAAGGGGGTGGTTGAAATTATATAAAATTATATTAAATTATAAAAATTAGTATTTTATATTTTATAAAATAAATAAAAAAATTTAAATTTTATAATGTCATAATTTATATTTATAAAAATTTATAAAATTTTGTTTTTTTTTTTTTTATTTTACAAACAATGTCAAAATATAAACAAATGTATATATATATATAGGCACTGTTTAGTTTGTAGAAAAACAAAAAAATTTTAAAAATTTCTGAAAATTTTTAAAACCTTTTTTATTGTACGAATTACGAACTTACAACTTATCTCACTTTATTTTATTTTATCTCACTTTAAAAACACCCATAATTAAATAAAGTAAACGTCTCTATTGTTTTTTGTGAATTTTATATAAAAAAAGGGAAAATATAAAATTAAAAAAAAGGCTTCTAAAATCTCAATTGTCATCCCCCCGCCAAAGTAGAATGGAAATGGAGAGAAAACGAAAGATCCTTAATAAATGTTTTTAAAATGCCGTATTTATCCCTCAAATTCTCGTAATGGAGTAATGATGTAGGTTGAATTGTCATTTTTATTTACTTATTAAATAAAATATAAGAGAAGAGAGTCAGGTTTACATCGTACAGGTGTTTGGCTCGAAAAAAATCAATTAAATTCATTAAATTTTATTAATTTTTTTTATACTTTTTTTGTAATAATCTTTTATTATATATTATTTTTACATTAAATTTTTATACTTTTACGGTATTTTTTGATCAAACTTTTATCAGCCAAACTTAGTATAAAGTGATAATAAAACAATCAGAACTTTTTTTCTTTTTCTCCTTTGATCTCAATTCACAAATAATGAATAAAATTATTATTATTATTTTTCTCTTGGACTCTTAAATTAATAAAATAAAATTATTAACATTTATCTATTTTTTTTTTTTTTTTTTTTTGGCCCGTTTCGTTTCTTTTATTTTTTGTTGTGGACTTCCAAGCAAAGCTGAAATACAAGTAAACGTCTGGTTCAGGTAAACATTAAAAAGAAGCCCACAACTACATATTTAGGCCCGGTTGGCAACGTTTATACTTGTTAAATTTTTGTTTATGTTTATAAATTTTTAAAATTTAGTAACAGAAATAATTATGTTTTTACTTTTTTTCTTTGATAAAATTTTATCAATTTTAATATTTTGTTTATTTTTGTTTTTGCATAGTAAAATGAATTAGTTTATTCAAATATTTTATTAAATTAAAATTATTTATAATAATATATTATTGTAATGAGTTATAGATTTAAAATAATGATTTATAATTTAAATGATTAATTTTTCACTAAAATAAAGTTATTTCTTAACATTTAATAATTACATATAACAGTATTTATCTGATTCAAAATTAATTATAAATATTATCGAATTGATTTATATTATTAAAATAATTTTATTTTTTAATAGATAATTATTTCATATTAAATATTTATTTTATTAGAATTCAATTAATTATAATTAAAATAATAATTTATTATTCAAACAATTTATTTTATTAGATTAAAATTGTTTTTAAAAATAATAATTACATGATAAATAACTTTAGTAAAATTGAAATTAATAATAATTGACCATGAAAATAAATTTTTTATTAAAATAAAATTATTGTTAAATTAATAATTTATTTTATTAATATTTTAAGTAACAATTACCTCTTAAAATGATTTATTTTATTAAATTTAATTAATCTAGTAGCTAAAATAATAATCTATTACTAAATTATGTTATTTATTAATATACTTTTACTAAAATTTAATTTTTATAAGACATATATTTATAATATTAAATTAACTAATTTAAAATATTTTATTAAAATAATTAATTAAATTAATATGAAATATCTTTCATTAGTTTTTTTAATTTTATAAAATAATTAATAAAATAATTATTTTATTAAAATAAAATTACTTACTATAAACAAAATTACATTAACAAGCATGTTTTCTATTTTTATTTTGAAGGAAAAAATGACAATTGAAGATAAAAATAGTAAAAAAAAAATATATATATATATAAATATTACCTAATGAGCCTTAGTTCAGTAATGTTTTGATATGAATTTAGTAATCAGACATAATTAATTCAAAAAGACCGGAAGGAAATAGTTTTAAGTGCCCAGTGTGCTTGGAATGTAGATTTAGCAGGGGGAAAATAAAACGAAAGAAAAAGAAGTAAGAGAAAATAGTAATTAAGAAAAGAAGTAAATATAAAACTCTTAATACATGCTATTGTTTAAATAGATTATAAAATATAATAAAATAAAATACATTTCATCATTTAGTTAGTTTTTTAATTTAATTATTTTTAATTTTTTAAATGTTATATATTTTTCTTTTCATTTTTCATCACAAATAAAAAAAAAATGATTTTGAATCCTTTTTTTTTCTTGGCATTTCCCTTGAAAGTTATTTTATCCAAACACAGTATAAGAATGTAACTACGTTTTTTAAGGGCTCTAATACATGGATCCATAAAAATTGTGTTTTCTACTTACTAGATATGATAATTAAAAATCTTTGTTTGACTATCATTATATGATGAGATTCTACTTGATGTTTTGCAGTGCATTCTGATCCCGATCAATAATTAATTGACTTGAAATTTGAAAATGCATTGCATAAGTAACACCACGTTTGAAATTATGAATTTAATAGGATAATAATTCAGGCTAATTTTAAGTTTAAAATTAAAATAAAATTTTATGAATTAAATTTGATTTTATTTTATAATTTAAATTTTAAGATTTTCAGATCATTTGACACTCAATTTAAAATAATATAATTTGATGAGAATTTATCATTTTTTAAGTTATTTAAATTTATCTTCATATGTTATATTTATAATATTTTTTATTTTTTATTAATATTATCGAATTTAGTATTTTTTTTTTTAAATTAAATCAATTTAATTCTTAAACTCAAAATGTGTTCTAAACACAAAATTTTACTTACCAAATCAAATTAATTCTTTATTTTAAAATTAATCAATTTTAAAACAGAAAAGTTTCTAAACAAAAGGTAAATGAATTTTCATCGAGATAAAAAAATTAGATTTAATTTACGGTCATTACACTTTTATCCAGCACAAGTCACCGGTCAATTATTTTATACTAGTAACTACTCGTAGTGACTAATACATTTTATCTAAAATCATTAGAGCCGTAAAAGATTGTCTTTCATTTGAAAATCAACGATCAAACTATAAATGGTTAAAAGTGAAAAATTTTATAATGATGAGA
Organism: Pouteria glomerata; assembly: GCA_035590655.1. Taxonomy (NCBI): domain Eukaryota; kingdom Viridiplantae; phylum Streptophyta; class Magnoliopsida; order Ericales; family Sapotaceae; genus Pouteria; species Pouteria glomerata. Next base: position 7,642,089 of record JAVXUM010000021.1, on the reverse strand, counting down.
GTAATCGAGTTGCAAAAAATTATAAGCACCTTGTTGTGTAAATTTCCAACTACTAAAATGATGAATATAATTAAGAAGAAGGAAGGAGAAATTTAGGCTCTGTTTGGGAAGACTTGAGCTACTTAACCACTATTCACCCTTTTTGGTTTTTTTTTTTTAAATTACTAAACTTACTTTCTTACATTTTAATTTTTTTTTTTTAAAACTGTGAAGAACAAAATTATTAAATTAATAAAAAGTTAAAAAGGTACATTTTTTCTATTTTCAAACACCAAAAAAGCTAACCCTTTTTTTTTTTTTTTTTTGGTAACTAACTAATAGTTAGGTACAAAAAAATTTAATTTTTTTTTTTTCCAAATCAAGCCTTAACATAGAAAACCCCTGCTAGAACAGTAAGATAGAAGAACAAAAGAAGAAAATAAAGGCAAAGAAAAAACAGAGGGAGTAACACAATCAAGCTCAGCTCAATAACTCCCACGAGAGAGAGAGAGAGAGGGGGGGGGGGAATGTGGCTGCCAAGGACTTGCCCACCATGTGTACATGTCAATTCACATTGATCATTAAGTCAAATTAACATTATAAAAAGATTAATATTTTAGGATGAAATGTTAAACTTAAAATGAGATTTAATAATAAAAAAATCTCAGTAAAAATTGTAGTTTTCTCTAAAAGAATTTACCCCCAGGATAAAAAATAATCTCTGTATTGTCAAGTGAAAATAAATACAATCAAAGGAAAACTTTAATAATAATAATAAGAATAATAATAATAATAAAGGACCAATAAGATAAAGGTTAAGAATTAACAACGAAGAAGAAGGAATCACCACAGTCTAGCTCAATCCCGCCAACAGCATATCTGAATACAAAAATATTTAAGAGCATGATGAGAAGAAGAGAGGTAAATGTTGAAGGAATGAAATGGACAGTCCACAGATATAACAAAGCCTCGATCAAAGTACTTTCTGTATATAGCACTAGCTTTCTAGGACAACTGTTAGTCGATTGAGCCTCACATGAGAAGAAGAGAGGTAAATGTAGCCAAGGACAACTCGCCGGCGGTATATATATATGTATATATGTAGCATGTACATATGTTCATTTGCATAATTTGCAGCTAATAATTTTGCCCGGCAAGTCATCCTTGGCTGCATTAATCAACTCTTTACCCCTTCATGCAAAGCTCTCAGACCACTACTTTGATCAGATGCACCAAATCAATATTTGGAAGCCTAATTAATTTCTGTCTATCCTCCTCCTGTATTGCAATGGTTTTGACGTACGTGTATATATAGGCAGATGGGCATGGTTTAGGAAACCAAGGTGACCATATAAATATACATATATTCTCTGTCCCAACATTCTAAAAAAGGGTGTGAGCAGAGATGGCCCCATAAAAATTGTGCATTTCTAGGGTCATCCAAAACCTTCCTCTTTTGGTTAGTGCAACTTTTTGTATCAGTAAAAAGACACATGGACCCCTCGATATGGAGAAAAAGTTAGCCTTCACCCCTTGATTGTTTAAATTTGCATGATTAATTCAAGTGGGAATCGAATCTTTAGAGAGACAGAGAGAGAGAGAGAGAGAGAGAGAGAGGGTTTTGGGGGGTGGGGAAGGGGGCTGGGTCATGATTTGTGCATGGTGCATGAGTCAGCTGTCGTGGGGCATCAGCTGAATATCTTGACCCTTGACAGAATATATCAAGATTTTATCACTTATGCATGCCTTTTTGGGAGTGAGAAAATTCGGGCCGTTTGGCAATGTTATTTATTTATTTTTATTTTTTTTGTCGTCGTCTTCTTTTTATTATCGTTTTTTATTTTATATTTTTTGTTACTTTTTTTTTTTAAACAAAAACCGATACAATATTTGAAAATATAATTTCGCTTGTAATTATTATTTTTTTATTTTTAGAAAATATTTAAATATATTATATTATATTAATTATATCATAACATGTTAATAATATAATATAATATTATAATTACATTATTATAATATATTGTATTATATATTATATTTTTATATTAATATATTATATTATATAATAATTAAATTATTACATTATATTATATTATAATTAAATTATTGTATCGTATATTTTATATCATATATTAAATTTTATAATATTATTATATTATATAGTAATTAAATTATTACATTATAATATATTAATTATATTATAATATAATTAATATAATATAATAATTATATATAATAATATATAACATATACTATAATATAATTATATTGTATTATAATATAATTATATTATATTATGTTATATTAAGATGGACAATGTTTAAAAATATGCCAAAATATTTGCAACAAAAAAAAAAAGAAAATGGAGTGAAAACCCTCTTTTTTGTTTTCATTTTTTTAGAAACATAAAAACGTATACAGATTTTAATAAATATGTTTTTATTGCAAATTTTTAAAATTTTAAAAATGAAAACAAAAAAATAGAAAACAGCAACGTTATCAAATAAGGACTTGGTAATCCACTCCTATTTTAGGTTTATACAACTTTGGGTGTGTTTGGTTTCTGATAAATATTAAAAATTTTTAAAAATTATTCACTTTTTATTATACTGCACGAATTACAAATATACAACTTATCTCACTTTATATTATTTTATTTCACTTTTAATCACTCCAAACACACTCTTAATACAATTCAATTAAATCTTAATTCTAAATTAATTAAAGTTTCTTATATCATTTTTTTCTATTCATTTTAATAAGTAAAGATGTCTTTTGTAAAATTATTTGAAATTAAGTATTTTTTTTTAATTTTTATAATTTCAATTCATGTGTAATTATGTCTATCTTATTTCATTTTTATTTTTTACATTTTACTTCAAAATAATTATTTTTTTTTATCCGTGCATCCGTGAGTACCATTGGATATGACATGCCATATTAAATAACCATTCCCTTTTCTTCTAAATATTTTTGGAATATATTCATTTCTTATTATATATATGGGGTTTTGACTACGTTGTCTTTCTTGTTTTCTTTGGGAATCCAATGAGAAAGTTGCTCTAAATAGAGAATAAGAATCAAATAACATATTGGTCCTGAAAATTGCAGCCCTTTTTTTTTTTTTTTTTTTAACATTCTGCTATAGTGATGAAATCAACTAGGTTCCAAACTTTGTCCAATTTCAAAGTCAAATAAAAAACAAGTTTGCCTCATTTCTCAACGGGTGATCTAGTGGAAGCACTAAGTTACAGTTTGAAATATTAACCAAGTATTTTTTAGTCAATCATAAAACAAAGCCGCTTATCTTTGCAAAATTTTCTAATTCAATTTTGAATTGGATTAAAATGTATCCAAATTCATCAAACCTATACTCTCGGACACCTTAACCTAATGGCCAAGAACACAAATTTAAAATTATTGTTCTGATCAAGAATTTCCAATTACAATAAATAAAAACTTAACAATCTCCCTTTCAGCACTCTTTACTTCCATTTGTCCTTTCAAGCATTCTTTTATCTTTGGTCGCAATCTTCTCTTGAAAAGCATTCATGGTAGTTTTTTGAGTCCACTTTTCATGTTCTATTTTGTGGATTATGATTTCGAACTCTTCATAGTTCACATTCAATACACCCTAGTTCCACCTGAAAGGTGTAATCATATGTTCTAATTTTCAATGTTAGTAATTAGTTAAATGAATTAAAACAGTTTTTTTTTTTTTCAAATTTTTGATATTCTGATGTTTTTGTTGGATTTGAAGTTAAAATGAGAAAATAAAGCATGAGGAATAACAAATAAGGTGTAATCATTCCGTTTTTGTGTACCCCTTCTTATAATTTTAAAATTTGTTCTAATTATTACATATTCTTTTATATATTAAATTATTGCTTGAGAAAATTTCTCATATTTTTTCTTAAACATTAGACTTGTTAAATTGTTAGATTCAGTATGAATAATTATTTGACAGAAATGATGGTTATCTTTAACAAGAAGAAAAAGATAAATTGAAAACCCAAATTAAGTCGGAAATAGTACAAAAACATTCAAGACATCATACTAAAGATTCTCACATTGAGAAAATGACTAGAATTAGGATTCAGAAGTCAATCCATTTTAGAATTAAAAATAGTTATTATCAACACATCATAGAGCTGTAATTTTCAGACCACCCATTACAAACCAAAAAATTATGGGAAGTTAAAAAACCTTCAGAGACATGTTAGGGAATGTGGAAAAGGGGTCATAATGGCCAATTAAGCCTTCAAGAAATCATCCAAAAGTCGTAGGCTAAAAATAATTTCTACCAAAAAATGGAGTTATTAGGGTTGCTGGCATAAATTAGATCCTCAAATAAAGTTAGAAAGGTCTCAAATTTCACATAGAAGTTGAGGACACGTTTCCTAAGATAGTTTCCTAGATAGGCCAATTCAAGTTAAATTTTAGGAAGTACATTGAAATGCCTGTTAGAATTGCCAATACCAATGCATATGCTAACAAAAATGTTCAGGAGCTAATCGGGGCATACAACTAGATTCCTTATATTCAAAAAGTGCAAGACATGTCATCTGTTACGTGTCTGCTAATGTTAATTGAACAAACCAGAGGGCCTATCACCATCTTAGCTCGTTTTTGCACAATAATTTCTAGATAATCATAATTAGGTCGTAAAATTCAATTTTAATTTAATTTTCACCAAGTCAACCCTAGAAATCTGAATATTCATTTTCGCATGCCTATTAGGCTACCGACACTCCCAAAATATTCTTAAAACTTCAATTAATGGCCTGAGAATTCCCTAACAAGTCCCTGAACATCACCTAACTCAACTTGAACAAAGAGCTTCAGGCCAAAGAGATTCGAAATTGACCAAAATATGGTCAACCAACACAAAGAGGGTGTAGCACAAAACTCTGCAAGTTGCCTTGCAATGTTTGCTATTTTTGGATGTTATTGCAAAATACACAATGTGCGAGTTCTTTTACAAAATACATGTTTTGTACAGTTTCTTGCATAATACATAATTTGTAGGATTTTTTGTATATTAATTTTTTTCTAAATTTCTTTCAATTCAAAAATATCCTATAAATAGACTATTTCTCAAACCATTTCAAATCACCGTCACATATCACATCAAAGCACTCATGCATTCAAATCTTCACATTTCAAGCATTCAAGGAGCTTTGAACAAAAGCAAGACTTCATTTGTGTTTAATTTCTAATTCATTTAGACTACTGTATAATTAGAACATCTTCCAATGAAAAATACCCAAGTTACTAAATCACTTGAGTCTTAAATTTTACATTCAAGATATTCTTGGTGGGTAATGGTGATTAGAATGACTCGAGACACATTATTATACATATGACATGATTGTTGACATGCCACCATAATGTGTCACACATGTCATCACATATTATGACATGACCCATGACATGCCATCATGGTATGAGCCATATATTGCATCATATCATCATCATGTCATAATACTACTAGGTTACACTATACTACCATTTCAGATTATCAAGATATATCATGTTATCATGCCTTATTATCATCTTATACCATGTTATACCATGCTAAGAAATCATATATCATGCTGTCACATGCTATAGCATGTTATGCACCATGCCTTGATATATCTTAATATGCCAAGAACACTATGATACATGTAAACACATACCTACTTTGGTTGATATAGTCTTAAGAGTCAAACACTTAGCAACGTAGAGCATCTACCTGAGCGAGCAATACTCTAAAGACTAGGAATGACTTAGAATTCTCAAACCAATGATTTCTAAGTCATAACTCTCATAGACATATCTAATGTGCTTCTTATAGTTGTCATTTAGATAGGATTGAATAGTAGAATATAAATATTATAATATTCAACATTCATGACACATCTTAGCACACAAATTACATCATTTGAACAACACTTCGCTGCTAGGCCCATGTTACACCCACCAGACCAGTGTCACCAAGAGCTAAGCTTTATTACATTGGTTAGAGCTAGGTTCTTTTCTAGAGTTAAGTGTAAGACATTGATTCATCAGGCTAATACACAGTGCAAGGCACTAACAAAGCTATGCATCACACCAAACGTAAATGCTTAAGTGTTAGTCACTGCAGACATAAGCACATACATAAACGTAAGTGCCTAAATGATAATCATCATGGGCATATGTCACGCCCCGAGTCCGGGGACCCAGGGAGTGAGAGTGAAACATCCATAACATGTAAACACAACCAACTATCAGA
>JAVXUM010000021.1:7530675-7542330 GCA_035590655.1 Pouteria glomerata | reverse complement strand
TTAATGTGTGATGCATGCACAAGATGAACAAGTTAATGGCTTAAACATTGCTAATGCACATACCTTGACATTCAAATAGCTTGTGAAACTTGCTTATAAATTGTATCATGAGATATTTGCTATCATGTTGTGGATGTTGGTTTATTGTTGTTTTGTCGTAGCATGATCATTGCATGCATCATATTTATATTATGGTGAGTAAAACATGGGCACACGTCATCCGTGCTCACGTCCCTACAGATGTCCATGCAGGACCCACCCAGGATGATTAGGAGGGGCTTGAAAGCAAGGGGATGAGATGTCCACGCCATTGTAAAGATTGGACTAATTTTACATGTTATAGATGTATTTTGGAAAAACATTGTAATGTATATATTTTCTTTTTGATTTTGGGTCTGTAATAGCCATAAGGGCGAGACATGTACAAATTTATGGAATTTCAAAATAGTGAAATTGTTATACGTTTATAATGGTTGATGTGGGTTGGGTGTGCGGCCTTGGATGAGCTTGTATATTTAGTCTATAAAACCGCTACATGGTTGTTTGGCAGCAAGTATATTTTGCACAAGTATTTCTATTAGGTACCCGTTTTGGATATATTTAGGTCGTTATATAGCAGGGGAGGTTTTGTGGGTCTGTTGCGTGACCAATGTGCTTGCTCTGATATGATGACCAGGTTTTCATGTTATGTATGACTTACACTCACCCCTCGGGTCTCCAGGTCCGGGGCGTGACATTATTGTGTCGTTCTGGTTAAATATAACACACAGATACACACTATCACCATCTTACCTTCTAAATAACATTGGATTATAGTGATTTAACAATTGTAGTGTATCAAATCTTTGATTTTTTTCAAGTCCATGTGAAGCCTTGAACTAGAAAAAGGCAATATAAAAGACTGCAAAAAATGTGTCCATGTTGAGGATAATGAGTTAGATCCCATGCATCCAATTTATTACTTAAATGCCCCTTAAGATGGTTGGTGTGCTACGCATATTTCACTTGACTGATATGGCACCTCCTTCTTTTGTTTTTTATGTGAACTTAATAGTTTTCTATGTGGTTTAAAACTCAAAATTTTACATATGTAATTTGGAAAGTGTGCTTGAGTTGTTTATTGATTACTTATAATTTTGCAGTATTGTAGGTATAAAAAGAGTACAGTCACAAGCAGCAGATACCACTATCACTTTATAGTAACAACCTTTTATTTGTTAGAGTTATTGCTTTGAAGTATGATGAGGTATGCTGGACTCATTTTTCATGCATAAAAATGTTTGTTGTGTAATCAAATCTTACACAATTTGAACATTTGTGAGTGCTGAGGTATTATAATGGACATGCAAGGAATTTAGTACCTAATATTAAATATGTTTCTTAAGTGTGTGGGAAATTATTGAAAATACATAAACATGAATTAGAAATGCTTGAAAATATATGCTTGCAATAGTGTGATATTTTTTTATATTTTACATAGATATCCTTCAAGAAGGGTTGGATTTTCATAAACTAGACAATATGGGATTACACATAAATTAGTTGCTGGCATTATTTAAGTTTTTTTCTTCATATACCACTACGTTTTTTTCTATTTTTATTTTGGTTTTTTTCAAAGTTATGATTTATTTTATTTCAATTCTATTTTTTATATACCTATTTTTATTCTACATATGTGATGACCAAGAATTTTAATTATTACCTTGGTTACTTTTAAAGAAATCTAGTCAATTTAAATTTTTTTGAAGAATTAATTGAATGTCGATTTTATTGTGGACGTGGATTGCGTGAAATTTTTTTGGTATTTAAATTTGTTTGTGAATTTTAAATTATCGTATGATTTTAATTAAATAAAATATTAATTATTTCTAAACTAAAAAAAATGGTGAATGATATATATATATATATGTTATCGAATAACTCGTACTTACGATACTTCTCAATTAAAATTAAATATACATGTATTTGTAATACCGAGAAATAAAATTTTTATTTTGCTCAATGCAACTCTCTTTCTCAATATAACTCTTTAAATATTATTATTAAGTTCAATTCAATGGCCTATTAGAATGTGAAGTAACCTAAAGACTGAGCAAGAGTTTGAAAGAAAGTTTTAGTTTGTAAAAGATCTCATCTATTCATTAAAGAATAAAAGTCAATCTTAATATTTAGATTTTAGTTTATAGGAGGGACTTTTTGAAATGTGTTGTATTTTATTATATAGATATAGTCAACTTTACTAATTTAAATTTAAAATTAAAATTTAGAAAAAAAATACTCTCCTAGGACTAATTTTATTCAAATATTTGTAAAGATAAAAAAATAGAATGGCTAATATAGAAAAGTAACTACTTCTAAGCTTAATTAATATTCAATATTTTTTGTACTTTCAAATTTTAAAAACACTAAGAATTGTTGTTATATGACAATAACTTAATTATTATTTAATCTTTTTTATTTGTGTTTTTTAATTCAACTATATTTTTTTATTTGTATTCTTAATTTTATTGCTAATGTAATTGAAATATATAAATTTAATAACTATATTAAACTTTTAAACAAGTGAGTTTCCATTTTCGAATCCATGAGCAAGTCAATTTTTTTTCGGAACCTAAGAAAGTAAATTCCTTTTTAAGAACTCATGAATCTCTTATATTTATTAAAATCATACGCGACAATTCTAGTGCAATTATAGGCGAAAGAAAAAGTGAACTTATAATGTTTAACTAATGTGGAACAAAGAAATAACTGTTTTGTGAAAAATTTCAACCATTCGTCAAATAATAAAGTTTAATCTCAGTCTTTGAATCTTAATTTGTGAGAGTGATATTTTTAAAAATTATTTTATTTTATTCTATAGATATATGCGGATATGATATTAAGTATATATGAAATAATAATAATAATAAGAGATAACATTAATAATATATACATATTAAAGGTGAGTCAGTTTGTAGATTGATGTTAGAATTCAAATTCCATTGGGATTCTATTACTCGATAGCTAGCCCTACATATAGGTATATATATGTTAATATATGGTTACGTTGGCAAGGGTATAACAAAAAATAAAATAAAAAAGAAAAGAAAAGTAGCACAGTGATAGATTAACATAGCGACGGCACATGTTCTTTTCCTTTCTTTTGCTTTCGTTATGACTTGGCAGTGACAACGAGTCATGTAATCTAGAGAGTTTTCTTTTCTAATCCAAAGTCTTGTTTTTAGTTTTTTTTTCTTCTATAGTTTTAATTTAAAGTAGGGGTGAAGTTAAATAAAAATTAAATTATATGATTTAATTTGTTGAATTCCTATGGTTAATTGATTTTTTGTTGCATAATTAATGGTGGTTGTAAATTGATTTTAATTTTGAGGAGTTAAAATTTAACTGATGCAAAATTTCAGTTATTAAAATCTGTATTTTGTTATGGAACCTTGAAAAGAGGAAAATAATTATTTTTTAAATGATGATGGGTTTGAATAGATAATTAATTATTTATTCATGGATTTTGCAATTTTGACTTTGATTTTAGTTTTGGGTTGGGAGAAGTACTGGGATAAATAGACAGTGCTAAAAGCTTTGCTAGTTGAAAGACCAATAATCTACGTATGGTTGGTTATTGTGTCCAGTATGTAACCTATAAAGCATGTTTGAATTAATATTTTTAGTATCTTACGATTTAGGCGTAGGTTGACCAGGTACTAGTACCTAACTCAATGGATTGAGATTGTGGTTTGTTGAAATAATTTATTTTATTTTATTTTATTTTGTTTTCAAAATATTTAAATTTAAATAATTGTGATATGTGATGTGTGTTGGCATGGCATATTATAAATTCATGCTAGGATACCCGTACATAATTTGTTTATTTTTTATTTTTCTTCAAGTAGTAGTTGATTATTTTAATATACATTTGTATATCATACTCATGCCCTTACAACTTTAGATGCAATTATGAGTGTTGCATTAGACGACAATTATGATGGACCACTGAGGTAGATTAGATATTTTGAGTAGTTCATTAATTATATTTTTGGGAGAGATTACATAATTAGTTAGTTTTTCTCAACTGGATTTTAATTATTTTATAAGTCTCAGTTTGAGAGACTAGAGATGGTTTTATCTAAGTTTGGAAATTGTTAATTTATTATTGTTAAATATAATTGTCTCTTATTAGTTTGGATTAGTGATTTTGGTAATTTATAGCTATTTGTGAATGCTATCGAGTTTGTAGAAAATGCGAGACGTGACAGATTGGTATTATAACTTAGGTTAGAATACCTAGGGTGTAATACTCTAGAATTTTGAATGAATATGAGCTATAAATTTTATATGTTTTGGAGATGATTATGTGTTCTAAATTATGAAATAGGTCTTAGAGTTAAATTTTATTTAGAGAAAAAGGAAACAAGAGCATGTTTGGAGCCAAAAATAAATTAAGCCAACAATGGTTTAAGGTTAGTGGTTTAAAATCCCTAGTCACCTAATTTGGTTCAAGTGTTGGGAGGGATAAATCTCAAGTGTAAAAAGAGTTAATTTGTTCTCAAGTGTGAAACAGGGTATTTTGTTTTCAAGTGTGAAAAGGGATACTTTCTAAACAAGTGTGAAAGGAGGGTAAGTTGGTAGAATGGGTGGCCGGCCATGTGGGTGGATTTTGTTCAATTTTGATCAAACATAAATGGCTCAATTTTGACCATATAATACATACATAGATACATAAGTAAGGGAGTGACTCGGGAAGACCTTTTGACCGACCATGTAATGAAACAAAGGGGGTAAGTCAGCTTAGGGAGTGTTGGCCGAATGAGAGGGGTGTGTGTATAGTTTTTATCTTTTCCTTAGTTTGTCTTTTAGTTAACAGGGTTAAAAACATTAAATAGGTGGACCCATGAACTTAATTAAGGTGTATTATGTGGGAGCCTTGGATGAGGCCACATGACAAAATTGAATGGAAAACAGAACACTTGGCCGAGACCTCACTAGATGGTTCGGCCAAGTGTGTTACACAAGTTAGACCATTCGGCCAAAAGGGGAAAAATAAGAAGAAAAACCTAAAACTAGAAAAAAAAAAACCGAGAAGAAGAAAAAATAAAGGAAGAAAAAAAAGAAAAAGAAGAAAGAAAAGGAAAGGGAAGAAGAAGAAGAAGAAGAAGAAGAAGAAGGAAAAAAAGAAAACTAAGAGAAAGAAAATTCTTGACTTAAATAAGTCTTTCATGTCGTCTTTCATGTCTTGAAATATTCTAGGACTATTGAAATTAATTTCTTGAAGTAAAACTAAGTAGGAATAGGATTTTGAAATTTTGTTTAGGTTGTGTTGGTGAATTGAATTAAAGAAGAAGGAATTGGAAGGAGGAACTTGAAATCTTCAAGTTGAGGGAATCCACCATTCCTTTGCTTTTCTTGAAGCTCACGGCCAAGGATTGAGGTAGGGAGACTCTTAACTTCTTTTAGTGTATATTTGAGTGTAAACAATATGAAATTATAAATTTTTGGGAAAAATGGGTATTGATTAGAAAAGTAGAGAAAACCTTGGAAAGTTGTTGTATTTGTGAACTAGAAAGGAAAAGATTATATATGCGTTGATTGTTTGAAATTTGGGAATTAGTGAGGAGTAGATAACTTTAAAATTTTGTTAAACACTTTTGGCAACCTAGAAACCCTAGTCTTAACCAAATTAAGCTCCATGCTGAAGGTTAAAATTTTTAGGATTTTGCAACACTTTGGAACCTTAGATTATACCTAGAACCTTTGTTAAAGTGTGCATGAAAAGTGTCTAATTGATGCCCTCATTTTTACTACTTTTTAAAGTTGTTTAAAGTGGCCAAAAGAGGGCAAATAATAGCAAGAAATTTCAGCATATTGAATGTTATTTAAATTTGATTAATGCCATTTTTAAGTGAATTCTGTAAGTGTGATTGTATTGTTGAATTGGAACTTGTGTTGAAATTGTGAACTTTATGTTGTCTTTAGTACATGATATTGATAAATGAATAAAGTATAAACATAATGGAAAAAGAAATAAAATGATGTGATTGATTATTTGGTCAGGGTTGTGAGTACGAAAAATACGAAGGGTCTTGAGATACCCTGGGTTGAAAGTTTTGGAATCTACGTAAAGTTTGGTTTTTATGCCAGTGAGTTAGTAGCCCACAACATGATTAGTGTATCATGGCGTATCGTTTCCTTGGACTGCGATCCTAAAGAACGATTAGTTATGAATTAGTATTTATTACGGCGTATCGTCGCCCTGAGCTGAGATCCTAAAACATGATTAGTTGTGTGCCTAATCTCTGATAATTTTGTGAAAGAATTGTAAAATGAAAGGATTAAAGAGATTGTTTAATGAACCCAATACTTGTTGGTACTGAAATGTGATGAAGTTGAAATAGCGTTAATGAGTTACATGTATAATTGGAATACTATGATGAATGTAAGTGTCAAGTGCAAACTTATGTTATACGAAATTAGTTAACATGATGTGGAATTTAATGCTTTCAATATGCACCGTGAATCTTTCTAACATCATTTAAAGTTATTAATGTTTTACATCGTTTATACATTATTATGAAGTTTTGTGGGTATAAGTGGATTAGTGCTCACATCTTTACAGATGTCATTGCAGAGCCCACACATGAGGAGTAGTAGAGGTTGCATACAAATATAGAAGTACATGCATAAACCACCCCAACCTTGGCGAAATTTTGAATTCTTATGTTAACTTACCTTGACATTGTAATTATTTATAATTTTGGGATGTAAAGGTCATACGGCCTAAGTAATGTAACTTTATTAAGGTGATGGTAGGACATGTTAGCCTGGTTGTTTAAGGTTTTATTGATTTTGTTTACGCCTGGTTTACCTTATAATATTATAGTTTGTGGGCCGACTGCGTGGCCGTTGTGTAACTCTGATATCATTGCCTAGTACGTTCATGTTATGCTTGTTTATCACTCACCCCTGGGTCACCAAATACAGGAGCGTGACATAGGAATAATGGAGACTAAGAGTTTATATATGATAGCATACTTGTATGTCTTATATGATTTTGTGAGAATTATTGATAATTAGAATTGTGGATTGATAATAATCAATTTTTTTTATTCAGTTTCTAATTATCATTTTTAAAGGATGCCTCCACATGTTGCTAATGTTAGCGGTAGGGGTGGTCAGGGCCATGGTCGAGGTTACGATCGAGGTCGCAGTCGAGGTTAAGGACGAGGAGTCTCAACAATTGAGGACGTACATATACAGCCTGACGTGACTCATGATCAAGAGTCATGTGCAAGAATTGAAGTAGATGTCCAGTACTAAAAATTTTTTAAATTTTTTTTAACTTTCTTTAAGTTTTTAAAAATTTTTTTTAACTTTTTAATAAATAACCAAGAATTTTTGAAAATTATTAAAAATTTTAATTCTTTACCAAGTGCACAAAAAATCAAACCTAACAATTTTTGTTAAAAAATTTGTGAAAAGTTATTAAAAAATTCACTTCCAAACTGCCTAAATCCAAAACTTAAAATACAAGAACCGATTTGAAGGAACGGCGTGGGTTCTTTTTGGCCAAGTGTACAACCCACCAGCAATGAAAAGGAAAAAAAAAAAAGTGTAAAAGTCAAGTTGCCATTTTGTACACGCGTCATAGGTACAGATGTCGAGAGTCCAGACAAGACGCACTTTGACGTCAAATGTTTATATTGCAATATTTACACGTTCGTCTTCTGCTACTTCCATTCCGGTTTGTTTGTTTGTTGTTTGTGCCATAAAGGCAGAGGCGCCCACAAAAACCCCAATTCAATTCACTTCAAAGACAGCAGAAGTTGATTGACTAATCAATCTACTACATAGTAAAACATTGTCTGGAACTAGTGCTTTTTTTCCTCTTTTTGGCAAACCTTCTATTCCATTCTATATATCTATATATAAATATATATATGCATATATGCCGTGAGAGTGACTTAGTCTGACCAAAACCCACCTCCTCTCTAACCGTGATCATCTTAGAAGGACTCTAGGGTTTTGAACAGCGGGCATCCGTCTCCTGCAGAAGAAATTCATTTGCTGGTAAGAGTGCTCTCTATCGTTTGCTTTGACTATGTCTGTTGTTGTGAGAAGTTCATTTAGGGTTTAAGCTGACATTTTGGTCTAAAAAGGTTTTGGAATATGTTTGATGGTTCTTTTGAAGTTTTATTCTTTCCATTAGCATCTGGGTTGTACAGCTGACCGTGCCATGATTTCTTTAAGCTTGTTGTTGAAATGGGTTGATGCTGTCCTTCCATACTGGGTTTTAACTCTCTGTTTGGTTCCCGAGAAAACAGAGCAACATAGAAATAGTAAGGAATTAAAGTAGCATTTTGATTTTGTTTCAGTTGGCGGAAGAACAAAATTGTTGATTCAGCTTAGCAGGGGAGTTATATTACGCTATTTTGGGTCTAAAATGAAATTGCTAGACTTATCAATCCTTCTCGTTTGTTCGTTTTTTCTTCTTTCGGTTGGGAACAAATGAAGAATTACGTATTCTTAGCTTGAATCACATGAAGCATAAACAACAGCTTGGAGAAAATTCTGTGTTTTCCATATGTGGAATTTGATCTCCTAGTTTGATTGTTCTAGTGATTATGAAAATATAAGCATTTATATATGGCATGTTGATGTCTATTTTTCGTACCCCACAGTAGACCTCACTAGCCGATATTGTCCGGTTCCCGGCTTGGGCATGTGACCCAAGGGCACAATTGGGGCCGGCACGCTGTAACCCTCTCCAGCCCCGCTCCAGCCCCTTTGGGGCCCCCGGCCGGTTTTGTTTCCTTCTGGGAAAATGCCTCGTTACTAGGGAGGAAGGGTAGATGTCCTTATTAGGTGTCTCAGTTCCTGACTCCTAACCGATGTGGGACTGTGGTATTAACAAGTCGCCAGTCGGGGACTAAGAGCTGATAACACATGGCCCACGGTTCCCACAGATGGCGCTATTGTTGATGTCTATTTTTCGTACCCCACGGTAAGCTCCACTAGCCGATATTGTTCGGTTCCCGGGCTTGGGCACGTGACCCAAGGGCACAATTGGGGTCGGCACGCCGTAACCCTCTCCAGCCCCTTTGGGGTCCCTCGGCCAGTTTTGCTTCCCTTTGGGAAAAGGCCTCGTTGCTGGGGAGGAAGGGTAGAGATTTTTATTAGGTGCTTCAGTCCTCGACTCCTAACTGATGTGGGACGGTGGTATCAACATGTCATAAACAGTATCAAGCCTTTGGAATATACATGAACATCCCTCTTTCTCTTAATTGGTACCGAAACTTTTCATCTATTTTATACCTGACCAACTAAGTAGCATTTTTACGTGTGTGTTCCTTGGCGAGTCTTATTCTTTCATTTTTCTTTTTTCTTTTTTTTTAGGGTTGATTACATGGTGACCCCCCAGCTCAACAACACACACACCCCAAGAAAAAAAAAAAAACTATTACTCAATAATATTTAATTCTCCTAAACTGAAAACATTATATTTAAATCCTTTAACTATGAAGTTGTATCACTTTACCCCCTTCTTTTAGGCAACTAGTTATAAAAAACTGTTAAATAACTTAGACAAAAATACTTTTACATTGATAGAAATAAAATTTTAAAGAAAGTAATTTTAAATTTGTATTATTGTAAATATAATTACCAATTATTAGCTTTTATCATCGTATGTCCCTAGAATGTCTTTGATAATACCATGTTATAATTATATATATATATATATAGCTGATAGGTAAGTAAATTTGTTGAAAAGGGATGAAGGTGATGCCACCCATTTCAATAAAAAAAATCAAGAGATGCAAAACTAGGGAATCATATTCTCAACAAAAGATAGAAACAATGCTAATCTGGTTGTTTCTCCTATGATAGTAATCTAAACAAATTAGCCAAAAATCAAGAATTAGCTAGTTGGGGTGAGATGAGTTTGGTACTCTTTTTAGAGAGTGAATCATATTGTGAAATGAGAAGAAAAAAAAAAAAAAGATGAGTTCCGTAAGTTGGAAAAAATGGAGCAAATTGGTTTGTCAAAAGTTTCCAGCTCGCATGTTATATAGTTTAAGGCATGGTTCAGATATTTTTTAATTGGTTTGAACTAGGGCAGGGTCTACATTTTTGTGTTTGCTAGGTATAGTTTAAGACACTTTTTCCATAACACATTCTCTCTCTGTTTTTCCTTTTTTGATGAAATAAATTTGTTAAATTTGGAGTTATGACTCAACTCAACTTAGCCTTTTCCCAACTAAATGGGTTGGCTACATAGATCCTTCTCCATTCTGCTCGGTTAAGAGCTACTTCCTCTGTCAAATCACATTGACCATGTATTTCTTTATTATTTCTATCCACGTTATGTTTGAACCTAACACAAAAATTATCCTATGATTATGTTTCAGAAAGATCATAGTCTATAAGATGTCAGTTTATACGAGATTAGTTCTGGAACAACCCAACTTCCTGGTTCTCATTTTAAGATGCTTTAGTTCAGATTAGTAGTTTGTGGTCATTAAATCTTGGAATAGGTATATTGTTGTATTTACAATTGTTGCTTTTAACATTTTTCAATTGGTTCCTGCTTGCTTATATCTTGTTATATGTTGGTTTTCCAATTGTTTTTAAGGTATACTAGCCAGCCATTTTGGCCCTTAGATTGATGAATTGGAAAATGGGCAACTGCTCTGCTGCTTTTCAGGAGAATACGTGAGATTTGAAGGAGTGAATTCGCCTAGTAGATGGCTACTGAAAGTCCCATTAGAATATTGGAAGCAAGTGGAAAATGGGCCTCTCGTAGAGAGGCTGCCACATTTGGACCATCATCTGCCAATATGTCTTCGGAGGACCTGCAATTGGTTTTGAGGAGCCAAAGGTTTGAAGGCAGAGGGAGGGGTGTGGTCCCAAATCGGAGTGAAAGTGCACCTCCAAGCATAGAGGGTTCATTGGCGGCCATTGAAAAACTTGTGTCTGAGCAGGATCCCAGTGTGAATGCTGACTTGGCCAATATAAACAGTGCAATTGACAACTGTGAATCCGAAGAACAATTCCGTGCCAATCCAGCTTATTTGGCATACTATTGTGCAAATGTCAATTTAAACCCTAGACTGCCGCCTCCTCTCATTTCATGGGAGAAGCGGCATCTGGTTCGCTCTGGTGGTAGTAATAATAATGGCTGGAGATTGACGTCTTCCAATGATTGCAGCAATGGCTCATTGCATTTGTCTCAAAGTAACCTTCATACTCATGAGGAAGAGTCTGAAGATGATAGATCACCACAAAGGGACCCTGATGACTGGACAGATGTGAGTAGTGGATTTTGGTCCGGACGTGATACAACTTCATCCGGCCAACATAAAAGTTTGGTTGATTTGATACAGGTAAAGAAAGGTCTTTTGCTTTCTTAACACCGCAATGGAAAAAATTAACAAAGCTTTGCAGCAATTTTCTGTGTTTATTCTTTATATATGTTAGGATTTTTATCTCCATCAAATTGCCAAATTTAATTCCTCTGTTGGTTATTTTTCTGTTTATATGCAGTTTTGTTTAATATATTATGGAATTCTTGCTCAGTTAGGACATCAGCTTTCACCATTTTTATTTGTTTAGAAAGTGACGCAGGTTCCCGTCTGGGGGGGGGGGGGGGGGGGGGGGGGGGGGGGG
>JAVXUM010000021.1:7508202-7522900 GCA_035590655.1 Pouteria glomerata | reverse complement strand
AAAATATCAACAATTGCAGTGACAGTAACAGGAAACATGGCATGAATATGAAAAGTAGGAGCTCCAATCCACTGCATTGCCGTCAAATATCAGCTAATGAATAGGAATGCGGCAGCAGTCCAATAAGCATGCAAAGATATGATTTGTATTTGTCCTACTATTAGCAGAAGCAGCAGCAAGAGTCACTTGTCATAATTATGAACAAAAACATAGTAAAAAGTATGAGGAACTGACTTCCTCCACCATCAGGCAATGCAGAATCAGTAACAGATGGGTTGCTCGATGAAACATCCATATCTGACGAACAAGAGACATTATTAGGGTTAAATATCCAATCCGTTGCCTTCTCAATATCATCACCCTGTTAACAATTGTGTATAAGAAAGTTGATAAAGAAATTCCATCAGTGTGCGGAACAAAATTGTCAAATACATATTCCTCAAAACAGCAAAATAAAGTTGTAAAAGGATTTTACCGATGCCTTCAGTGCCTTCCGAGCTATATCTTCTTCAAAACCAAATGAAACCAAGGTATCAACTTTCGATTGATCAACAACAGCTCTTTGAGCGTCTTGGGAGATTGGTGCATCAATGTCTGGAAAACAAAGTGTACATCAGCGGCTTTGCAGTATAAGACAACATCAAGAAGCCACGTGGTTTGGGAAAGAGACTGGAAAGGATCATCTGAGTCAGAATACCTGGATCATCCATGTGAGATAGTAACCAATTCATTGCCTCCTCCACTCCAGTATTTGAGGTGCTGATAGCAGCTTTCTGACAATGTAGATAGTTAAAACCCATTGACACAAGTTGGGAAACTATATCCTCATTGGCCAAAAGAATCTTTGGCTCTGACACACCATCAGCAGCTGTGCAACACAAATGGCAAGAGTTAAGTAAGAAAATAAAAGAATTGAGAGAGATTAAAATATCCCTTCCTTTCACATTATATTTGTAATGAAGAGTTTGAGTACAATTAATATTGGTAATGTAAGAGTTTTGAGTACAATTAGAAAACTATCAAAATATGGAAATCAGAGAAATCAGAATATTAATATATTCTAGAAGATACAAACATTGTAAGTCTCCTAATGCTCCTCTTCAAACTGGAGGATAGAGGCCGAATATGCCTAGTTTGATAGACATATGTTGCAATGGAGAGTGAGACAGAGGCTTGGTAAAAATAACAACTGAGGATCTGAGGCTACAAACAGAGTAATAAGATCGCGCTTCAATAGATCCCAAATAAAAAAACAATCCACTTCAATATACTTGGTACACTCATCAAAGATTGGAATAGTGGCAATAAAGATTGTAACTTAATTATCACAATACACAAACATCAAAGAGACCTTTAATGACAAAATCATGATGGAGAGAATGAATACAAAGCATCTTAGAGACAGTATGGGTCATAACATGATACCAAGCATCAATACTAGAATGAGTAACTATAGCTTACTTCTTACCGCTCCGACTCACTAGATTTCCACTAAAAAGAGTATAGTATCCATAAGTATATCGTTGATCAAAACAATTACCATGCCAGTTTGCACCACTATAGCCAACTACATCCAGCATGGTGGAAGGTCAATAAACTAGCCGACAATCAGAAGAATTCTTAGATATCTCAAACTATGACACACTGCATCAAAATGAGATTAACAAGAAACATGCATGAATTGACTAACCACACCAACTACATATTTATCAAGTCATGTAACAATAAGGTAGATACACCAAACTATATCAAGAAATGGATCACCTTTTACAAAACCCAGATTAACAAAAGAGTCCATAGAAGTGTTTGTAGGACGAAAACCCAAGAGCCCAGTTTCAGAGAGTAAATTCAAAATATATTTTCTTTGAGATAAAGAAATGCTCTGGGAATAACAAGTAACCTCAATTCTTAGAAAATGGCATGAGGCTCCAAGGTCCTTTGTGTGAAACTATTACCTAGATGATGCTTCAATGTAGAAATACCATCATCTTTATCCCCAAAAAATCACAGTATCATCAATGTAGACAATCAATACAATAATGCCAAAAAATGACGTGTGTAAATACCAAGTGATTAGAAGTGGATCGTCGAAAACGATAATCCAAAAGAACTACACTAAACCGATCAAACCATGCTCACAGAAACTCCCTGAATCAATACAAGGCTCAATGCAAACAACAAACAAAATGTTCTCTACTTCAGACAATAGAGTCATGTGGCTGGTCCATATATACATCCTCCTAAAGCTCACTATGTAAAAAGGCATTTTTGATGTCTTACTAGAATAAGGGCCAATATTTACTCGCTACAACTGCTAGAAAAATACAAACTAAATTAAGGCAAGCAACTAGTGAGAATATCTTTAGATAATCAATATCATAAGTCTCAGTATACTTTTTGGCAACAAGCCATGCTTTGAGCCTCTCAACATGTCCATCTAGTAAATATTTAATTGTGCATACCCACCGACACCCTAAAGTTATCTTCCAGATGGAAGAGGTGTGAGATCCCTTGTATTCTTGTGATGCAATGCATGCATCTTCTTATCCAACACTACCTTCTAACCAAGTGATATAATGCCTGCTTAAGTACAAATAGAGATGGATAACAAGGCACAAACAAATGACTGTAAATGAGCTAACGTATGATGATAAGAGACAAATTTAGCAATAGAGTACAAAATCAATTACATTTACCTTGTCGTAGGACAATGGAAAGATCATCAGTAACTAGCGACTCGAGTTCAAGAGAACTAATAGGTGGAGCCTCAAGAAGCTCAAATGCAACAGTAGCAAGTATCTCTAATGGCTAAGGGTCCACAGGTGCAGGGTTAACTAGAGTAGTACAAGCATGGCGCTGATAGACATGCAAGGGCCTATTAGGAGCTGCGAGAACAAGATCAACAAAAGAAAAAGTCTAATATGACTCCTATCGAGAGGGTGAGAAAACCTCCTCACAAGAAGACAATTTGCTGCAGGACGATAGAAAATAAAGTAAAGTGAGAGGAATAAAGAAAGAATAAGAAGTTTAGGAGAGAGAGAAGAGAGAAGAAGAGGGGGAGGGAAAACAAGCCACAAGGCTTCAACAACTCAGTTTTTCATATTCATCAATGTGTAACCCTAATTATCTTAAGCCTTTAAATAGGCTAATACATATTACTAAAAATAAATCAAAAATCAAATATTCTAACGAATCATACTTAAAATAAATCTAAATAAAATCTTCCCTAAAATAAAATAAATTAAAATCCTAATATAAAATCTAATCCTAATAAAATAAAATCTTAATAATTATTTAATATTTTTATATAAAATCTAATAAAATAAAATCTTAATAATAATAATAATTATTATTATTATTATTTTTTTTTTCTGCATCAAAAAGCCTATAAGAACATCTTGCAATTAACGTTGTCCGAAGCTAGCTTTTCTAATGTATATAGCCATACATTGAAATTTGTGCATAAATGTGCCCTTGTTTTAGAAATCCATCTTTTGTATGTTACTTGTAGTTTAATCACATAAGATTGGACAATTATTCACAAAGTTATGAGTTGTGCAAATCATGAACTTTAAGCCTCATCCTGTCGGGCTTGTGCTTCCATTGTATACATATTCATAGAAGTTCAAATTTATGACATTGTGTATTCTTAAAAGTCCCTGAAAAGCTATGAACTATAAGCTTAGAAGTGAATTGTTATTGCTTTTCTAGTATGGCATACTGACAAGTCTATTGTGATAGATCATTAATTATATTGCCTACCTTTATCCGGTTTTGATGCTTGATGTGACATGATACTTTCAACTATAGAATTGTAGAAGGAGATCACTATTAACTTTCAAGAATTTCAGTTACTACTGTTATTGGAAGTACTTTCAAGAAATTTATACATCGGTTGAATAGATGCATTTTCTTTTGTTAGACTGGTAGCTGCCAGTTTACCTAAATCTTTAAGTTGTTAGGGAGGAGGCAATTTTTGTTATTATATACTCTCAACATGTTCCCTCAAGTGTGGCTGGTCTTTTTTGACAAGGCCAAACTTATGCGTCTATTGATTTTTTTTTTTTTTGGTTGGGTTGGCTGTGAGGTTTGAACTTGTGTTTTTTGACTGGGTGATGCTATGTTACACTGTGAACCATCACCTCACTTAAATGATTAGGCTGTTAGAGAGGGAGCAACTTAATTGTTGACATTATTATTTTAAACTTTGAAATACGCTCTCAGACGTGTGACCGGGCTTTTTGTTTTTTATTTTTTTGATATGGCCAAACATGTGACTATTGGCTTTTCTGTGTTGGCTGTGAGATCATAGTAACTTCCTGTTGGCTGTGAGATTTGATCTCAAGATTTTTGCATGCAGTGTTACCATTCTTAAATTGTTAGCCACCGTATCACTTTTATATTGACTTCTTTTCTCTCAACACGTTCCCTTGCGTGTGGCAAGATTAACTTTTTTTGAAAGGGGCAAAACATGTGCAAATATTTGACTTTTTTTGGGGTGCGGTGAAGTTTGAACTAGGGGATCTTTGTCCATTATATTATTATTATTTTTTTTGACTATTAGCCACCATCTCACCATTTTGTATATCTTCTGAAAATATTTTTTTTCTTTTGAAATAATTTCAAGTTTCAACATATTCAGTTGATGTGGAATGCACATGCATGATATTATTGTTTTATTTTTTAATTTTAAAGTGCAATTTTATTTTTTTAAGAAATCAGTTCTGATCCTTAGCTAAATATTTTTGGTGTAGGCACTTGATGTTATTGAATTAGAACAAAAAATAAAGCTTGTCCGTGAACTGGATGGGCATGTTCTGAGATGCGTACGTGATCAAAATGGAAATCATGTGATACAGAAGTGCATTGAGAGTATTTCAACTGATAAAATTGGATTTATGGTTTCTGCTTTTCGTGGTCAAGTTGCAACACTATCCACACATCCTTATGGTTGCCGTGTAATTCAGGTAATAGTAAAACTTCACACGATGGTGGAGGTTGACCTTTGTTGGCTTAATACCACTGATATTATCTCATGTTTGGGTTTAAATTAGAGAATACTTGAGCATTGTACGGATGAGTTGCAAAGTCAGTTCATAGTGGATGAGATTTTGGAGTCTATTTGTGCTCTTGCCCAAGACCAATATGGCAACTATGTTACGCAGGTTGTTTTTTCTTCCTTATATATATATTTTGGATATAACTCGTTACAAAATATTCTCTTATTGCAGCACTTGAGATATGGTCCTCCTTTTAAATTGATGATCTATATGAAATGTTTGCTTTATTTTTGTTACACCAAAGTTTTTGAAAAAGTACTTTGTGATATGTGAAAATCATGCTATTCTTCTAGTGGTGACCAAAAGGCTTATGTTATTCTGTGGTGTGCTAGTTTGGTACTGAAGACACTTTCAAAAGCTCGATTGTATTGGTAAATCAGACCCATTGGTAGGATCCATCTGCCATAGCACGCTGGCTTTGCCCTGGCATTGTTGGTTTAATGTGAAGCTTAATCCTTCTTCAGTCTTTCATTTCTTTTGTTTTTTTAACTTGTTTTATATTTACTTTTTCACTCTTCCGTTATAGGGGTCTTCTACTTTTTGCTCCCCCCTGAGTGCGTCCATCCAAACATTTAAAGTTATATTAGGACATTGTACATCTTATTTAACTGTATGATTGAATAATTTGCATTGAAGATCAAGAAATACTTAAGATTTGCAAATTTCGATACTTAGGGTGTATTATACAAATGGAGTAAGAGATTGGTGGGGATGTTATGTTTAGAATTAAGATGTTATGTTTAGAATTAAGGGCTGTAAGATTAAATGGAGGAATGTATTAAAAGGAAAGTTTTATAGGACAACATTAGACCTGCTATGTTATATAGTTTAGTGTGTTCGGATAGAAAAGAAAAATAGTTAATAAAATTATTGTGGCTCGAGTGATGATGTTAAGGTAGATGTGTGGTTAAACGAGAAAATGTCATTATGATTTATGAATTTCCGGATTTGTGAGATGGCAGAGATAGCATCAATTGAAGATAAATTGAGGAAAAAATGGTTGTAACTTTGTATAACGGAGATTGGTAGATGTAGTGATAGCATTCAAATCATGGGTAATGTTGGGGCAGAGTAGACAGAAATTAATGTGTATAGAAATAATAAAGAAAGACATGGAAAGATATTGTTTAATGGAATAGACCTTAACCGAGCGGAATGGAAAAAAAAGGGGATCCCTGTAACGGAGCTCATTTTAGTTGGGAAAACAGTAAGTTGTGTTGAGCATTAAACTGTCAAGATACTTCTAAAGACATTTCCATGTCATCGATATTTTGAGTCTACTAATGATTATTATTTCTTGCCATTTTTGCTGTACTTAACTATCTACCTATATGTTTATTTTTTTTTATTTCTTATGCAAACTTCTAATTCTAATTGCTCAATGCTAATGCATGCTTGCACTGTTCACAGCATGTATTGGAGCGGGGAAAGCCTCATGAAAAAAGTCAAATTATTAGCAATTTGTCAGGGCATATTGTAAAATTGAGTCAACATAAATTTGCATCTAATGTTGTTGAGAAATGTTTGGAACATGGTGATTCTGCTGCCCGGGATTTGTTGATTGGGGAGATTATTGGGCAGAATGATGGAAACGACAACTTACTGGTAAGTGGAACTGAAAGCCTAAATGTAACATTTAGACAATTAGGCTCTGTTTGTTTCTATGTAAACACTTATATTTCACAAAATAAACAGAGCCTTAATGTCCCTCTGGTGGTTGTTGGGGGGGGGGGGGGGGGGGGTTGGGATTTTCATTGTTCTAGGACGATTTAATGTTTTCTCGCTACTTTCTCAATTTAGATAGAAGTCTGTTATTATTCCACTTATTTTGTACCTGTCCTTAAAACTTTACTTTTTCTATTATTTTAATAGATCTTCTTATTTTTCTTTTCATTTATTTATTTATTTTTGTGTGTTCAAAGGAGAGGGGGTCTCCTGGGATTGTTATGGAAGAAAAGATTTGAAGTTCTTTAGTTTTAAAGTGTTCACTCTGCCATATATATGTCTAAATGTTATAGTAGAATTTGCTTGGGCTTGTATACTTTGATTGGCTGAAACCCTAGACAATTACATTCATGCACAAAGTGTTCAAGGTAAACCATAGCATCTTAAAAGAGGGAGAGAGAGTTTTCCCACCCTACCGTCCCACAACCAAACATAAGAACATCCATGCTAATCCCAAACAAACTTAGACAAACCTCCTTGACTTCTTTCTGCTTCAAAACGATTAAGAATGAGAGATGGATTCAACGTTGCACGTGCAAATACCAAGTTACAAAGATCCATTTTCTTGAGATCACCAATGTCAAAATCTTCTTCTTTAGCTGAATTCCATGGGGAAAAAGGCCACTTTTAGAACGTGGCCCGTTAGTCCATATGCTTTTTTTGGAGAAATGTTTTTGAAGAGAATTGAGAGAGATGGTCTGAAAGTATTCTATTGTATGTTCTTATAAATCTGAATACACATACATACAAAGAATGCGGGGATTTCACCCCTCAGAAAAAGGAAACTAAACCCTGATTTTATGCTAATAAATCTCCCACACAATCAGGGATTAAATAGACTAAATCAAATCCCTTTGAGATAGGAAACTAATTCAAATTTCCTTTGACCATCTGACAGCTGTAAAATACAGTTGTCTTTAGGATTTCTGCACTCCCCGTCAAGCTGGGCTGTAGCTGTGGATTAGTCCAAGCTTGGATCGCAATGCTTCAAAGGCAGCTCTTGGAGGAGCTTTAGTCAAAATATGTGCCGTTTGAAATGTAGGAGGCACATAGTTTACTGAAATTGTTCCTCCTATCTTGTCCTTGATGAAATGATGATCTATTTCCACATGCTTTATACAGTTGTGATAAACTGGTTCTTTGCTATGCTTATTCTGGCATGATTGACACATAACATCTTGATAGGATCTTCCACTAGGAAATTTAAGTTCCTGCAGTAGTCTCTTTAACCACATTCCTTTACATATTCCATGTGTCATGGCTCTAAACTTAGGTTCTGCTCTGCACCGAGTTACAACTGATTGTTTTTTGCTCCGCTAAGTGACTAGGTTCCTGAGGTTGATTTTCGGTTTGTTTTAGAGCCTGCGCAATCGGCATCTATAAATATTTCAATGTTCCTGTCTTGAATCTTTTTGAAATAAAGACCTCTGTCATGTCACTACGTTTACGGATACCTTGAAAGGGAAAGGGGAAAGAATAGAAGTGGGTATACATGAGATGGGGGGACAAAAGTGTAAAATAATGTATGTGACACAAGAAGAACACAAGAGAAACGAAATAGGTAGGGAAACTGTTACACAGAGCGTCCATGGCGAAATAGGGAAACAGAACACACAGGAGAAAGAAGCTTCTTTTCACCAAATGCAAATGGTTGGCATTGAAGATGCCTCGGCCTTTGACCTGGTTCGTCCAAAGTGTGTGGCAATGAATGGTTGGGATGCAATCGATCTGGGCCCTCAGATTGCTCTTAGTGGGGTCCACATGGCGGGCTGAGATCTCCTCACTGACCTTCTCAATTGCAGCCATTCATCAGAATTCCTTGGATAGGGTAGATGTAATCCAAGTACAAAGGGGTGGGTGGCAGTACAATAGGCAATAATGGAGAGCAGGTTGGTGGCTTAGACGAAGAGCCCTGCTGGGTCACGTGCGAGGAAAAGGGGGATGATTCTGGAAGGATTATGTATCAACAAGGAAGACTAGAGGACAAGAAGGCACGGGTCGGGTCGACTACAAGTGGGTTCAATTAAAGATACCAATTAAATAAAAGTGATCCAAGTAAGTGATGCGCTGCAAGAGTTGTCAAGTAAAGAGGCCTAACCCAAAAGTCACCCATGTGCACAGAGTCCTCCATCATTGGGCTGCCAGTTCAGCATTCTAGAAGAAGAATCTTTTTGTTTGTTTGTTAGGAGTATTAGTTGAGATATGTATATATAGACTGATGTAAGAAGTGTTGGTTGTGCAATGAAAAATCTGAGCTTGTTCTCTTTAGAGGATTGAACCTATATATATATATATAGACTGATGTAAGAAGTGTTGGTTATGCAATGAAAAATCTGAGATTGTTCTCTTAGAGGATTGAACCACCTCGAAACAGGTTCTTGCTATCTCATTATCACTTCCCATCAGTTTTCTTTTATTTTTCTTTCATTCAGTTGAATCTTTCCCTTCTTCTGTCAGTTATATTTATACTAAAGTATTACAGTCGAATAAGGAAATTAAAAAGGATTACAAAATCTTTACGAAATAAGAAACGACTAAGGAAACAAAATAAATTATCATAATTCTAACACACCTCTTAGGTTGGAGCATATAAGTAAAAAATGCTCAGCTTGGAAAAGACTCTGAAATGAAGAAGGAGGCAACAGTTTAGTAAGAAGATTAGCAAAATGGGACGATGATCGAAATGGAGTACGCAATTCCTTGTGAAGCAACATATCACGGATAAAGTGACAATCAACCACAATTTGCTTTGTATGCTCATGAAATACTGGATCATTGGCAATAAAGATTGCTGCTTGATTGTCACAAGGCATAGCTATCAATACCAATGCTATGAAGAAGAGATCGAAATGAAAGCATCTTAGAAGTAGTATAAGTCATGGCACAATACTCAGTTTCGGCGCTCGAATAAGTGACAACCTGTTGTTTTTTGCTACGCTAAGTAACCAAATTATTTCCAACAAATGTATAGTAATCTGAGCTCAAACGACAATTAGTTTGGCTCCCAGCTATTAGAATCACTATAACCAGTGACATAAGGAGGAGGAAGGACGATACGGAAGGTCGCAAGTAGGGAGTGCTTCAAATACCTTAAAATTTGACAGACAGCCTTAAAATGAGGATTGTGAGGATTATGCATAAATTGGTTGATTACCCCCACAGCATATGTAATATTCGGATGAGTAACAGTGAGATAAATGAGCTTTCCCACAAGACGTCGGTAACGACTCACATCAGGAAAGAGTTCTCTCGAAGTAGCATCCAGTTTAATAGAGAAGTCCATAGGAGTATTAGCAAGATGGGCACCTAGGAGACCAGTCTTAGAGAGCAAATTCAAAACATATTTGCATTGACACAATGAAATACCCAATGAGGAGCGAGTAATCTTGATCCCGAGAAAATAACGAAGTCTTGGAATATCCTGGTATGAAATTGAGTAGCAAGATACTATTTTAAGGTCACAATCCTCGAAGCATCATCACCCGAAATAATAATATCTTCTACATACACAATCAAGATAATAATGCTAGAGGATGAACGACGTGCAAACACATGGTGATCAGCAGTAGAGCAAGTATACCCAACACCAAGAAGAAGGGAGCTGAATCGATCAAACCAAGTTAGGGGGAACTACTTTAGACCATATAAAGACACTGTAATTGATACACTAGATGCTCATTACTAGGAATGCTATATCCTAGGGTTTGATCCATATAGACTTTCTCTTGAAGCTCGCCATGGAGGTACATTTTTAATATCAAGCTGATGTAAAGGCCAAGAGCGATTGACAGCAGTATCTAGAAGAATTCAAACTAAATTTAGGCGAGCAAAGGGAAAGAACACCTGAAATAATCAACACCATATGTCGAGTCTTAAGATGCTCAACTAAACCATCTGGGAGATAATAATATAAACCCAGCGGCAAGCAACATTTTGTTTTCCAGTGGGAAGAGAAGTGAGTTTCCATGTCTGATTTTGATGGAGAGCTTGCATTTCTCCATCCAGTGTGCTTCTATTCTAGAATAGATGAGGCTTATTTATATAAAGTAGGGAGAGAAACAAAAGACAATGCACAGACAAAGGAAGAAAGGGAAGGAGAAAGACGATGATAAGAAACAAAATTGGCAATAGGATAGCGAGTACAAATACGCCTACCTTTTCATAAAGCAATAGGCAAGTTAGAAGAAGAAGAAGTAGGTACCTCAGACGAAGAAGTGGAATCAACTAGCAGAGAAAGGATGACCCTCCTATCATGATCACATCGATAAACCTGTTGTGGAGGAGCAGTGGGTTTAGAAGTTGTGGTAGGAGCAGGATGCTCAGTCTGGTTTAATGGTTCTGAAGTTATGGAAGGTTCGGTGGCAGAACCAGAAGAATACTAAGAAGACTGAGACAATGGGACATAGATGGAGGATAAGGGAGTAGGTAGAGTGGGAGAATGCGTCCTCTCACTAGAAGCAATAAGATTAGATGACAAGAGATTACCACCAAGAGAAAACAAGCAGTGGACTCGAAAAAGGTAATATCACCACTTACATAATAACGATGTGAAGGTTGATAACACCAATAACTTTTTTGAGTGCGGGAATAACCAAACCAAGCCAAGCAACAAGAGATTACCACCAAGAGAAAAAAAGCAGTGGACTCAAAAAAGGTAATATCAGTACTTACATAATAACGATGTGAAGGTTGATAACACCAATAACTTTTTTGAGTGTGGGAATAACCAAACCAAACCAAACCAAGCGACAAGAGATTATCACCAGGAGAAAAAAAGCAGTGGACCCGAAAAAGGTAATATCAGCACTTACATAATAACGATGTGAAGGTTGATAACACCAATAACCTTTTTGAGTGCGGGAATAACCAAACCTAACCAAGCCTTTTTTCACTAGGTGGGGTCGGTTATGTGGATTTGATGACGCCAATCAAATTTGTTTAGGGCCATATCATCCGTTAGATTTATGTAGGTAAGGTCATGTTTAGTTATTTCTTTCCAACTGTTCTTGGGTCTTCCTCTCTTATTCCTTGCAATCTCCATATTTTCACACCTTTAAGTAGGTGCCTCCGTTGGACGCCTTTTAACATGACCGGACCATCTTAATCGATTTTCTCTCACTTTATCTTCAAAAATATACTTACGAGAACGTGGTGAAAGTTTGTCTTCATTAGGATCAAGAATATGAATGAATGCAACAAAACCAAAAATATGAGCAAAAGAAAAAGATAATTTATCAAGGTAAAGAAGAGAGAAGGGAGATTGATTTGACAAAATAGGTGTGGGAACCCTATTAATAAAATGACATGCAGAGAGGACAATATCTGCCCAAAAGTGTTTAGGAACATGTCTGTGAAACATTAAAGTACGAGCAACTTCCAACAAATTACGATGTTTGTGCTCAGCAATACCGTTTTGTTAGGAGGTGCAAGGACAAGTGGTTTGATGAATAATTCCCCTATCAATACAACAATTATGAACAACTGTTTGAATATACTTAAAACATTATCAGAATGAAAAATTTTAATTCTTCAAATTGAGTGACAATTTCATTGGAAAAACGAGAAATAGTGGAAGGTAATTCAGAGTAATAGTTTCCTGAGAATCAGATGTGATAGCTCCATTATCGGGTATTGAAGGTGGTGTGGATGCACAATCTGAAACATGATCTGCCTGCTCCGGTTTTTCATACTTTTTCCAGCAATAAGGCTCAATGTGATTGGTCCCACCGCAAAAGTCACACTTGCGGTCACCTCAACTATTTGAAGAACGTCCTCCACCTCGAGAACCACCACGTGCATTACGTCCTCGACGGTTGCCACGAGAATTACCATGAGAAGAATCTTGACGACTTTGTTGATGACTAACTAGTGTAGAAGAATTAGTGGAGGATATTGAATGATCGTTAATTGAATATCGTTGTATGTGGCCATAAGCACTAGCAGTAGGAGGCAAAGTTTCACTTGCAAGAATTTGATCCTTAAATTCTCCAAGTGCAGGGTTAAGACTAGATAAAAAGTTAGCAATCATAAATTCACCCCAGTACTTTCTCTGTTATGTTAGGTCCTCACTAAAATGTTGATACTGCAATAGTTGCTTCCATAAACCCTTCAAGTGACTTGATAATTGGACAATGATCCCTCGTCTTCTTTTTGCTGAAAACACTGCTCATACAACTCATAGATTCGAGAGATGTTACTTTTCTAGGAGTAAGACTCTGCAAGATAATCCCATATCTTTTTGGAGGAATCATAGAACTCTACTGTAGTGGCAACTGAATCCTCCAAACTATGCCATAACAAGCCCCATAACAATAGCATTCTCAATCATCCAAACACGATACTGAGATCACTAGAAGAGGGTGGCTCATTAGTAATATATCATAATTTGTCTTTTCTCTAAAGAAATGTTTTCACAGCGTGTGCCCAACTTTTTTTTTTCTTTTTTTGAAAGCTAAGCGTGTGCCCAACTTAAATAATTCGTACCATGCAATTTCTTAGGTGTAATAAAACGATGGACATATCAGCCTTTAAGAATATAGATGGAGGCATAATTTCACTTGTATTTTCAGACTTTGACATATCAGCAATAATCACATAAATCCTCAAAAAGAAAGATTAGGACAATTGGTAAGAAGAACAAAGCCTCCAATCAAACAATATCAAAGACGATCAACAAGGCAAAATAATCAGGCCAGACAAACATCAGGTAGACAGAGAGCGAGAATGGCAACTATGATTTGCAGAGACAACACCAAACTTAAATTCAAGGCATCAACAAACAAAGGAGATGGGTTGCCTACATCTGACAAGCACAGTCAAGGTTGTTGGAAGATCCCTGGAGAACCACGAGTTGTCACACTTCGAGAAGACCTAGGTGCATGAAAGCTGAGTAGCGGAAGTGATTGGCACATGGAAGCATTTCTACTATCCCCCGGCGACAATCTCAATCGATCGTGTCGGCTCCTTTGGTGTGATTGAAGACAAACTTTGATGAAGGCAAGGTTATTTGGTGGCAAGAGACAGAGACGAAGCAAACACGAAGCAAAGAAGCGAACACCTGTAATGCTAAGGTTTTTCTATTTTTTTTCTTGGAACAAAAAATTCTCTGATACCAAGTTAGAAAAAGAGAATGAGAGAATTGGATGATTTTCTCCCTTCTCCCGTCAATTATATTTATACTGAAGTATTACAATCGAATAAGGAAATAAGAAAAGATTACATAATCATTTCGAAATAAGAGAGGACTAAATAAGGAAACAAAATAAATCATCATAATTCTAACATATTCCAAACAGTTCCAAAAATAGGTAAAATTAAGAAGAATTCTTGGGGGCCGCTGCATTCTCCAGGAGCACTTTTTAAATATCTGAGGATGTGATAAACATTGTTCATTTGTTCCTTAGTCGGGTTTTTCATGAATTGGCTAGTAACACTGTCTGAAAAACTGATGTCTGGCCTTCTATGTGAGAGATAGACAATTGCCTCATAGCATCTTGATTGGATTCTCCAAGGGAAGATAGACAGAGCCGGTGCTTGGCTAGGAATAAAATATAAACATTAGTAAAATAACAATTTTAATGTTAATCAAAGTAATGTGAAGCATGTTAAAATATAGTATAATATATCAAAAATAATAAGATGTTAATTTATTTTAGACTTTTATAAGTTCTGGATAGATTTCACATTTCTAAACTTTTACACAAAATGGTCAAATTTTTATGCCTCTTCCAAAATGTCTTTGAAACATTTCCAAAACGTACCTGTTTCCCTCCCTGTTGAAATTACCTGCTATTGATACGGAATTATAATCGTTTGTACTAGAGGTGGAAACGAGCTGAGCCGAGCCGAGCTTTAACTTGTTCGAGCTCGGCTCGAGCTTTCTGAACCAGGCTCGAGCTCAAGCTCGAGCTCGA
>JAVXUM010000021.1:7485611-7508102 GCA_035590655.1 Pouteria glomerata | reverse complement strand
TATTTTTCGAGCCTGCTCGCGAGCTTTCGAGCCGAGCTTTACTAAGCTCGAGCTCGAGCTCGAAATCAAAACGAGCCGCAACTCAAGCTCGGTTCGAGCTCGTTTTACTCACGAACCGAGCTCGAGCCGAGCTTTTTTCGAGCCGAGCTCGAATAGCTCGCGAACAGCTCGGTTCGTTTCCACCCCTAGTTTGTACTTGGTAGCTTGGACTATTGAGTGTGAGGGGCTACCACTTTTTGCATGAAATATAAAGACCGTCCACTCTGCCTCTCATGGCAGCCTACATTGGCATGACAGCATTCGCCATTCCTTCATGGAAAGATGTCCATTCATTCCTTTGGAAAGCACCCTGATTTGCCTACCACACCTAGTACAGTAGGTTAAGCTAGGTTACAGAGACATCGTGTCCTAAAACCCCTTGTCTAGCTCTACACTAGTAACTTGTGTTTAATCTTGGTTTGTTTCTAAGTGGCAGTTGTTATTTATTTGGTATTATTTCTATTGAGCTCAACACTCAGTTTCAGCACTCGAATTAATACGGCATTCCAAATATGAGATACAATTTTTATAACAAGCACTTGCAGATATTTGATATTTGGGTATTGATTGTATGGTTGTTAAATAGTTCCATGTGTGTTCCAAATTTGATGAAATATGGGTCATATTGATGTATGGCATTGTGGGATTCTATAGGTTGTATTTCACTGAGTTTCTTTTTTCGTTATTTTTAATTCCTAGATAATGATGAAGGATCAGTATGCAAATTATGTGGTCCAGAAGACACTTGAAATGTGTACTGAAAATCAGAGGGAATTGTTGCTTAGTCGTATAAGTGTTCACCTTAATGCTTTGAAGAAGTATACTTATGGAAAACACATTGTTGCTCGATTTGAGCTGCTATGTGGAGAAGGTGCGTGTTCTGTTTATGTTTCAACACAATGTTCTGCTCTGAATTCTGTATGCATTCATGTCCACAGTGATTGGGCTTTACATTTTGCCTGTTATTTGCTGTTTGATTAAATATTTTGGTAAATATAGTGCTATTTATGTTCAGAAACTCTGGCAATATATTTTTATGCTCATAACTGACTAAAAATGTGTATTCTTTTACGTCTGACTGCACCTTTGATTGAATACCTACTAGGGGATAGTGCGATTACTGTTGTTTCATAATCATTGGAATGAATTACTGGCTACAATTTTTAATGCCTTGGTTGGATTAAAGGATCTACCAAGGAAAAAGAAAATAGAAGGGAAATGAAATGACTGGTGTGCAATTTATTTTCTTGTGGTTAACCAAATTAGAAGTAATTTTTTTGGAAGATCTATTCATTTTCTTCTCATTTTTCTAACGTAACCAAGAAAATGAATATGTAATTTCTTTTGCTTAATTTTACTTTTCTACATTTTCCTTTCACTTGTCCTTTCATTTCGCAAATCCATGATTCAAACACCATGAAATATCTCCCTTTGCTACTAGTATGGAATCAATGGATTGACAAACAATCAACCAAGCACAAATATGAATAAACAATCTCAAATGTGCTGAAAAGTAATGAGATTGAACGCACAATATAACAACGAAAATCCTTCACAAATAAGGGAAAAAACCTTGGGTCACGAAGATAAAAAATTTCCACTGTATCTTGGTTACAAAGAGGATCATGGTAGTGTACATAGTCTATTCTTCCTACCTTGAGTGCACCGATCTCAATGGATGCGTTCATCAACACATGATGAAGAATCTTGTATGCAATAAAAAACATACTCACGCCTTCAAACTTCTTCAAAAATGGTTCGTTCTTGCTCTAGAACCCTAGAAGGTCTTTTAAGTAGACCAAATGTCTATTCAATTTTGGATATGATTCAGAATACCATAGAACATGTCTAGGAAGCTTTCCAGCACAAAAGAGGACTCAAAATCAATTAAATTTTCTGAAAATTCCTCTTTGCTAGCTTGGATGAATTCAGTAAGCTCCAAAATTTCCCAGCTCTGTCTTTATTTTTCCTAGCAGGTCCCAATGAGCATCCCAACAACGTATGGAACTCCAAACTCAGATTATATAGCCCTTGTCTTTCCCAGCGACATCCAGCAAGCATCAAAATAATGAGCTGAAGAAAACTGGATTTAGAAAGCACCCCGCCTCTAGCTTGCTGGGGTTGAGCTGGAAGTGAGCTTCCAGCGAGGCTTGCTACTGGCTGTTGCTTTGGACTTTGGTGCTTTGTTCTGCTCAGCTCTATTCTACACTGTTCTGGCTTGATAGCCCTGCAAACCTATATATACTTTGACACCTTAGCTAAATATTTAAGAATACAAGTTTGAACTTGTTTTGTTCACAAATACCAATTACAAATGTAAAATCTTACGCACTGCCTAAGTGAAACCTTGCTTGTATTTGAAGAAAAAGAAAAATAATGATAGCCATAATAGAAGAGAATAGGATAATATTCATAATCGAAGTGAACACTAACTTCAATTTGAAAATTAGTGTCGTCGCATCGGGTTTTCATCCATCCAAAAATAAGCCATAAAGTGTAGGTTATATGGCTACGGGTATCCTATTTCTTCTCTGAGAGAGTTCCATTCATGTTTACAATCCTTGTTTTGTGATGACTCACCATTTTGAACAACCAGGCAATTTTGTAGCTTTGATAATAAGCAGACAACAATTGGAACAACTTCAACTGCTAGTGTCATGCAAGTTACTACTTTGTTTAATTATGTTTGGTTAGTGAGTGCCACACGCGAGTTGCAATTGGGAATCTGTGGAAATTTTTCATCATAAAAACCCTGAAAATGACGTGCTCTTTGTTTTGTACTCTGCTTGCAGAAATTCAGAATTCAGAATCATGATCCCAGCATAAAGTTACAATACTAGATCTTTTGCAACTGCAGCTGCAGATTTGTGCAAGGCATCAATCAAAATGCATACATTTGGATTTAAGCCAAAAAAAACACAAGGTAATAGCAAGACGGGTCTTCGAAGCTAATTCTTTTGAAGGCGATGCCTAACCCTACTATTGTTCAGACAACTCGAGAACCGTTACCTACTGTAGGTAGCTTCTGTCGTAATATCCATTATTGTAGCTAGGAGGTGTATATCGTGTAGTTTTAAGTAAAATTTGAAGCAAATTCCCAGACCAACTGTATCTATGTGTGCATGGGTTCGATCAAATGGTTTAGTTGTGACACTTATGGGCTGGATTGTTATTTAATTAGATCTGCTATCAAAATTGTCTGCAGGACTTGTCTCTTCAGAGTGTGTACTGAATACAAGGACATGTGTGTTGTTTTCTTTTCTCTTCTTGTTTTTAGGACCCCGATTTCCATCCATGGTCATTTTTACTGAAGAGTGAAACTGGGGGGATTTTCGCTTAACAGTATAGTTGGAGAACGAATTGTGGGCAGGGGTGGAGCCATTCATGGGCTGCGATGGGTTATAGCCGAGTAAACTCTTTTTAGTACTAATAATACATAACGTTTTAATCTAACTGTTTATGACTCAGTTTAATGCCTAACCTATAGATCAGAATGAGAAAAAAAATTTAGTCTAATTTAATATGCAGCCTTTAAGCTTATCAATGGGGCGTATCTGGTCCAGATTCGATCCGAGCCAGCTTCAATAATTGTAGACTAGATCCAATAACGTATATTAGATATGTCCAATTAAATTTGTGGCTCAGTGGTTTTAAATTCGTTGGGTTTAAGAATTGATGGATTTAGATCTAAATGATTCGTTAGATTTATTATTTTTAAAATTAAAAGAAACAAAATTTTTAAAAATAATTAAAAGAAAAAAAATATTCACTTTAACTATTTTTGTTCTGCTACATGTGTATGTGTATATATAAAATTTCTCTCTGTTCTTTCTTTGAAAAATTATGTTCTTGTTTTTTTTATATTTTTGGGTGTCATTTGATCGCTTTCTGGTGCCGTCGAGCGAGCTCATCGTCCGCTTTGATGCAGAGATCTCTAAATGCATTCGAACCTTTGCTTCTGATTTCGTAAACAACGGTGAGAGTTACATTGCTCATATGTTTGATTCCGGGAATGACCAAATGCTTAGAGGATTACTGAATTGTGATGAGTTTGTCACCTCGTGATGTGAAAAAGGTATGGAATATGTTGGTACAAAAATTATCTCGATATGTAACAGCCTTTCTAGCATTATTATGTCAAACAAGGTGAATATTGATTTTTTTACATCCATTAGTGCGTGGAAGCAGAGTTTTTAACTCACATCAAGGATGCAGACACTATTCATTTTATTTGGAAGTATATCATTACAAGGTGTGACATTCTGAGGATTTTTATTTTTAATAATGAAATGTAATTCGACAGCTCACCTTTTAGGAATTATTGCTCGGACTATGGGATAAAGAATATTTACTCATCACTTCTCTATCCTCAAAATAATGAGCAGGCTGAGACATCCAACAAGATCATCCTTAGTGATACTAAAAATAAATTGAAAGTAGTTAGGGGGAGATGGGTTGATAAACTTCTCATAGTATTGTGGACATATAGAATGATTCCGAGTGAATTAACTGGTAAAACCTTGTTCTTTCTTGCTTGTGGCATAGAAGCGATAATTTCGTTGGAAATTAGCATGTCAACCATTCGCATTGCTGCGTTTGACCAAGGGGAGAATTTGGTCAAACGACAAAGTAATGGGAGTTAGCTTGGATTTGATTGATGAAAAAAGAATGTTGGCAGCTATAAGACTAGCAATCTACCAATAAGAGATGAAAAGAAAGTTCAACAAGAAAATAAGTCCTTGATAATTCAAAGTGGGTGATTATGTTCTTAGGAGATTGATGGAAGTAAGGAAGAGTCCAACAAAAGGCAACATCAAAGCTAATTGGGAAGCATCATTTCAAGTAACTGAAATGCTTGGGAACAGTGCATACCGCTTGGCAGACTTGGAAAAGAAAGCTATGAAAAGGCTCTAGAATGCTGCTCACTTAAGAGTATTTAATGTGTGAAAAATTATTATTGCTTATTTGCTTACGTAATTCTTCTTTGTTATACTTGTTCCTTGTTTAGGATTCAATACAAGCAGTACAATTGAGGAATTTCAAAGACATGCATAAAATTAAAGGATTATCTTTACTGGTTCGTCCTAGTGATTGATTCGAAAAAGAATTGTCTTCACTGGTTCATCTCAGTGGTTGAAAAATAATTGTCTCCATTCATCTATTTTAGTGGTTGACCTCGAAAAAGATTAGTCCCATTGGTTTGTCCCAATGGTTGACTCGGAAAAGATTGGTCTTATTGGTTTATCTCAATAAATGACTAAAAAAAAATGATTTCATTGTTGATTTGATGAGTGATCTGTAAAATGCTCAATTAAACGAGGATTTTATGTTTTGATCACATTATACGTGGTTAACACTCTGAGAGAAATGTCTAAATCATAGGAAAAAAAAAAAAGGATTGTTAATGTCTTGACCACATTCTTTACAAGCAAAGTCTTTAACTTAATTCAAAATGAATTACACTTATCCAAATTGTTTCCAAGTTTATAAACTCGATCAAATTTGTCATTTTCAGTCCTTGTGATTGAACGCTTCATCTATAAGTATTGATTAAGATTTTACAAAATAGTTCTTTATTGAAAAGCTTACCCCGAACATGTTTTGGTCGAGAGTATCTCAAGTTACAATAATATTTTAAGTGTTGAGTTCAAATGCGTAAGTCTTTTTGATGAAAGTGTTCGATTCAAAAGATTGATATTCTGCTACATATTGATATCAAAAGCATAGCATACGTATTGAAGCACAATAATCTCAACAGAAAAAGACAAGAATCAATTTTTAAAGTTCGTTTCTATTGAACTCCAGAAAGATTTTATGTTGCAGCCCAAGTTCATTATAAAAAGAAGAAAATAAAAGTTAATAGAAAGAAACAGGAGGTGAAGGTCTAAGCTCCATTCCTTTTCATTCTTCTAAGAAGCCTCTTTCCTGAGATCAGCCGCAATTACCTTGGTCACCTTGGTGATCTCCTCACTTAGACTTTGAGTAGAAGCGTCTTGAAGAAGATCCTTGGGATTAGAAGTGGAGGTTGTTGACAACACTATCAACCTCCACCTCGTCCTCTTCTAGGTCTTCTCCTCCCAATGTATTGACTATTGGTGTTCTAGGAGACTGTTTAAAGTTGAACAGTGGGATGGCATTGTCTAGATTTGAAAAAAGTACTTCTATGTATAGTTGGGAAAAAAGTTCAACGAACACCTTTTGCATTGCAGCTTCCCAGAGCATCTTTCATTTAACAGACGAAGTCATCAAACTGAGTTTCAAGCTCTTGGGCAGCCTTCTTCTCAAAAGCTTTAAGGGAGAGATCCTTCTATTATATGGCGTCAGCTTTGCCCTTGATCTCGATTTTCAGCCTGGCATTTTCCCCTTTAAGTTGGATTGCTCCAACTTGGACTTCGTCAATTCCTTAGCCATTCCTACTTGTTCGGCCTTTGCTTGAGTTAATTCAGCCTTCATTGTAGCAAGTTGGCCGATCTTCTCTAGTGTTTCTTCATGTTTGGAGGCCAGACATTTTTCCATAATGCTAATTTTTTTCTTACTAGCCTCGACTCTCTGTTCAGTAAGAATGATTTTGGAGTTAGTGGCTTCAACTTATTGTTTCATTTTTTTCTTCTCTTCCTCCAGCTCAGCAATTTGGCTCTTGAGGTTATTGATCATAACATCGTCAATACTTGCTTTTTGGTGCAAGGTTTAATTTCGAGCAATGACCTTAAGAAAGTATAGAGAAGACTGCAATAAAATAAGTGGATATTTAGAAGAAATTCCAAAGCATGGCAGAAAGAATTTAAAGGTAAAGAATGAAAAGGAGGAACTCATAATGATAACACATTTCATGAGGTTTGTGTGTAGATCGTTAATGTGGCTCTTCCTTATTTTTTGTTGATCGTGGGAAAGAACAATACCTTTGATATATTCTATCGGATAGTTGAGGGCGGAGTCCTGAATTGTGAAGGGATGACGACCATGGAATTCCAGGCTTGGAACCATAATCCTTGGAATGAAGGGAGGGGCATCCTAGACTGGGTTTCATGGAAAAATCGACTCCAAGGAGAGTGGGCCATACCTCTTAGATTCAGATGGAGGGGATCCTGGTCGGCTTGGAAAGGTTGGTCGGGAAGTCTCTAGAGCAATTTTCGTCGATGTTGGAGATAAGACAGAGAAGGGAAGATCGTCCAGAAGGACAATTTCCTTTGGTTGATCCACTTTTTGCTTCTTTTTGGCCTTGGGATCATCTTTCTCTGTGCAGGAGGTCTTTCTTAAAGTTGCAGTTGGTTCAACAATGGTAACCCTTGCACTCTTTTTATTCTTTTTAATTTGCTCCTCTTTTATTTTTTGGCCATGCTCAGCTTTGGAAGCTTCTTTAGTTGTTCTTTTCTTAGTAGTCTCGGCCTTCCTTTTCTTGGTGTCGAGCTCGACAACCTTCTTATTGTCGTGTTTTGGTGCCATTTCTTGCTCAAGGGCACTAGTAGGAGTTAGAGAAATTTTTTCTTCTTCCTCAGCCTCTAGTAGTTCTCAGATGTTGGGATCCACGACTGTAATGACTGGGAATGATGGTTGAGTTAATTGGTCTAAGGGAATCGCTACACCTGGAGCTGGACGCCAAGTAGGGTGATGGGTGCTGTAGAATTCAAGCTTCCTCTTGGTGGTTCAAGTGAACCACTGGTGCAGGATGTCACTGACTCTCTTAATTGAAAAGCCTTGTAGGGGAGAGACAAAGGAGCAGTAGGTTGGCATGAAGTTGAACAAGATAGGAGTCGACCTCACAAAAAGGGAAAGCGTTTGCACTACCGAGGAATTTGAACACTTCTTCTAAGTGAGCTTGATTGGCTTGTGTACCTTTTGCTTAGAACTTTTTTGCTCACTCATCTGTAAGGCAGAATGATTAATTGAAAAATATTAACAACTAGTAATCATGAATAGATAGAAAGTGTAGAACACTAAAACTACTTGACCTGGGCCAAATGATCTTATCATGATCGGGGAAAAGGGATCCTTGTCGGGGTTGAGCATTCTGTGTCTCGTGACAATGCAAAAATTATTCTCTAGTCCTTTAATATTGTCTGGGAGCATATGGGCTAAGGCTTTCTCAGGATGAGATTTTAAGTACCATTTGTTGTTTTTTTCTAACTTTTTAGATGTTGTAGCAATAGAGCCAATCCTACTTAGATATTCTAAACTCATAATGGTGGTTGATTTCATTAACGTTGTTAACTATTCTGTAAATGTTGTGGGTAACACATCTAAGGGAGAGGTTAACTCTATTGAATACTCGACGAAGAAAAAGGAATATTGGAAACCAAATACCTCTTTAGGTTATGGCAACTAGGAGGGAAAATACTTAATTCGTGCTCTATCTTCCTTGCAAGCCTAATGTTGACATTCGCAGGAATATTATACCTCTACCTAAACAGCTCAATCCCTTCCTTGGTTTTTAATTTTTCTGCTAGTCTACTCACTTTTCCCCGAATGAAATGGAAATAGAAAAAGATAGAGTAAGAAATGAAAATATTTTTGTACTCACCAAACAGAGAGTCAGAATTGAAAGAAACTTTGCAGAAGGGAATTCAAAATTGTAGAAGTGCACAAGAGGGTTTCAGACTCAAAAGTTTCAAAAGGAGGTAACAATGGCAGTTTCAGTTTATATATATGTACAAGGGAAGTTGAAAAGAGAAATGAGCGGCAAAGTTCGCATTTAATGTTGCCGTTCAAAATGTTATTAATGGGATGGATAGCAGGCCGCCTTTTAAGGATTTTTAGTGCGGTTATAAGTGTGTGACACGCTGGAAGTTGAAAGAACTCCTCACACACCATAAAACATTCAATCAGAAGATAACACGTCAAAAATAGGACAGTGCTGAGGGATATGAAAAAGATTTCACATGAGCGAGTGTTACTTTCTTTTCCTATTACTTTGCTCAGGTAAAAATTTATCCCAATCAAGAGAGCATAATATTAGTGCAAACAATAGCTAGACACGTGATGGCCTTCCAGGCACTACTATCTTGAGTAAGGTGAATATTGGTTTTTAACATCCCTGACCCCAACGATTTGGTCTCATAAGTAAAGGAAGTAAATATTAGTTATTTCAAACTATTAATAGTGTCAAGTAATAAATTTAGTTTATTTACTCCTATTTTGTTTATTTATTACCAACTTGTTGATTAAATAAGTTCATCATCTTACAAGTTCAAACATGATGTGCCATTTGGATATTTTTTATTGTCACATCATACATTTCCTTATTGTCACATCGCACTCGCTATTTTGATAACTATCACGCACATTGAATGTTAGGTGATAGGTATTAAATGTAAAATAAGCTGCTTTATATATATATATGCATAGGAAATATAATAATATTACTTTTCCAATTATTTTTTCAATTGTTTAATCCTTCTATTTTACTTTACATACAACACTTCATGCAAAAATCAAGAATATTTACTATTATTAGTTGAGACTATTATTTTCTTCATTCACACTTAAACCATTTCTGACTTTAATCGAGAACCTTCTCCAATCATTTTTTCTAACTTTTCTTTATTTCACAAGTTTGAATTTTTGTCATTTAATTACGTGTGACGATAATTGTTATTGTCGCACAAAATATATATATATATATATTTTTATGTGAAACCTCTCAAATTATCAAAGTAGAACATAATAGTTTCAATGTTTCACTCATTTCACAATGTTTCACCTCTATTGCTTAGGCCCGTTGGCATTGGGGGATAGAGATTTTTTTTTTTTTTTTTTTTAGTAACGAGGAATCCACAGCCGCTACCCTTCGGGTGTGCACTGAGTAAACCCCGGGGAAGCTTAAGCGCCAGGACCCCATTACCAGCGGCATTGGGGGATAGAGTTTGGTACTCGAAGTAGAGGTAGTTTTGGCTCTTCGCCGGCAAATTGAGGATTGTGGCAGTGAAGTAGGTACAAATGGACCCCCCGCCGTCAGCTTCGATGACCTCCACTGTGTCTTCTTTGTTGAAGTGTTGAGTTTCTTCTTCTTTTTTTTTTTTTTTTGGTAAATGGAAAAGGGGACAGTCACCGGGATCGAATCTGGGACCATGAGTGAGTGAAAGAAGTGTTTTGCCACATGAGTTAAAGGTCACGCTCAAGTGTTGAGTCCCTAACATTATTGATTCTAAGAATTTAGATAAAATTGATTGTAGAGCTGTTAAGGAAGAGATTAAAGATAGATAATTGGTTTGATCATCGTATATATAATATATATTATATTTGATACAAATATATTTCTTATTTTTGTGAAATGATAATTTAAAAAAATTATTTCAAAAACTAGTTAGATTTATCGGGTAGATGGATCTAGATTGAATTTTACAAATTGAATCTAATTAATTTTGAATATGGATTAAATATATTATAATTGGATATGAATTTGACAGATTTGATTCAAATTCGTTCCATTAACAGACCTATCAACTATAGTCTAGTTAATTCTCAACGAATAACTTAGAATGAAAAAAATTTCTAACTTCATCCTTGATCATGGCGATAGGAACCCCACCTTGTGGGAAAATGGATCAGTTTGCCTGCAGTGGAAACCGAACAATATACGGCCGTATAGTGGATTTTTTCTACAAGTGACACACTTGATCCCATGATTTAGGTGAACACTGCAGGGTCGTGTAGTGGATTTTCACTACAGGTCCTTCAATTTGGAGAAAATACCCAATAGTCAGCCCCGATCCTGTAACGTTGGTGTTCCCTCGCGGGT
The DNA here is from genome assembly GCA_035590655.1 of Pouteria glomerata. Taxonomy (NCBI): domain Eukaryota; kingdom Viridiplantae; phylum Streptophyta; class Magnoliopsida; order Ericales; family Sapotaceae; genus Pouteria; species Pouteria glomerata. The sequence continues at coordinate 7,497,328 of JAVXUM010000021.1, read as the reverse complement.
GGGGTTTCGTGGTTGGTTGTTTCTATTATATTTATATAATAAAATAGAAAATTTTTTAAATTTTTTTCATAAATTAAAATCTAATAGTTAAAAATTATTTTTTTCATTCAACAATTGAGTTTATTTTTATATTTTTAATTTCTCGCTCAATTCTTATTTTAGTCGACCTCATTACCATTTATCTCACAAAACAATTTAGACAAAAAGTTTGAACATTTTTAATTTCATTATTTTTCAAATATGAAGATTATATGTAAATCAAAATTACTAATTTAAATTTCGTACAATTATAGTTTTTAAAAAGTTTAATCTTTTAAATTAAAACATCATAATTTTTATTTTCTTTTATTGTATTTACCAAAATTAACTAGAGAGAGAAAGATCGAAACATATGTAGTAGTTGTTAAAATTTAAAGTTTTAAAAAAAAAATAATAAAATTTATACATTATTATAGTTTTTTGATTTAAATTTTTTATTTAAAATTTTGACTATATAAAAAATTTAATATTAATTTTATTCGAAGTATCGTGATAAAATATTAAACATAGTTGTAGATGTTGTGGGTTGGGGTCCTCTTATTGGCTGTTCCTTTATACTAGGCTATTAGGCATATTGTGGATGACTTAAAGCATGCAATTTCAAGCCTTACATACAAGGGGCGAATTTAAGATAACTAGGATTTTTACTTTGTAGTATCAAGCATCTAATAAGAGGATGATCAGTGAGGTCAGCTTAAGAGTAACAAGGAAAACAATGTTACTTTTAAGTGAAGATGAAATTATTATTAAGTATTAAATTAGTAAATATATTTTTTATACTTTAATAATTCAAATAAAATATAATAAGAATGTCTTTTGTTATTAAAAAAAAGTATAATTATTATTAAGTTTTATCGATTATGAAATTCATTACATGTTATATTTTTTGATATTATACATAAAAATATTCAATATTATAGTGAGAGATTGTATTTTATTAAACAAAAAATATTTGGATTTAATTATTGTAAACTCTTTTGATGTCAAAAAATTTTAAGTTAAATTTTAATTTTGAATTAATTTAATTTTTTAATAAAATTTAAATATAAAAAATATTTTAATAATTTTATATTCAAAATCAAGAAAGATCACTTGTCATCTTTGCCTCTCTTTTCCGTACCTACGATCATAACTGGACCCACAAATGTATAGCTGTGATTGCACGGTTGTACGTAGCAGGTCCCTTCCATTCTTGTAAGATCGTTTTCAAGATACATTGACGTGCCCTGTAAAATTCTGCAACGATTATAATGCTGCAGCAGGGCTCGGTTCTGTTTGGTTTCACAAAAGTCAGCTTAAAAAAAAGTTGGTTTTACCTTTTTACTTATAAAAAAAAAAAAAAAAAAACTAGAGATTTGGTTCCTGCTGTGTGTTTGGCATGTCTTGTGCTTCTAATACCTTTAAGTTGCATAGTTGGTTGGATAGTTATTTTATGTTCAATTTCAAATGTTGGGTTTCAATCCATTAATTAAAATAGTGGAAGCGTAATACTCTGCTTACAAATATTTCTATTTTAGAATTAATTTAATTTTAAAATAAAAAACTGAGTTAATTTGATTTCATAAATAAAATTTATGTTTAAAATACATATTTAAATTCAAAAATGAAATTGTATTTGATTCTAGAAAAATTGAAACCACCATCGAACTTAATTGCTTTCATTGCCAAGGACTAGCTTCAGATCAGCCTTACTCTTAACCCCAGTTCATTTGATACACATAAATAAACTCCCATCAATCACACAATAGATATAAATCTACCTTTACTAGCCATAAATCAGTAGTCGGTTGCAACTTCAATTCATTTGACACCAACAACATCTAATCCACTCCCATAAAATACTCAAAACAGCTATAAATCAACCTTTGATAGCCTCAAATCAACCCTCTATTAACCTTAAATCAATCCTTAATCCCAACTGCAATTCATTTGACATCCATAACCTCAAATCCACTCCCATAAACTACTCAATAGCTATTAATCAATCTCGAATAACCACAAATCATCCTCTCTAGTTCCATGAAATCAACTCTTGCTAGCAACTTGATTTAATTTGAAACCCATAACCACAAATCAAACTCCCCTAAATCACCCCGTAGCCATAAATCAACCTTGTATAGTCACAAATTATCCCCTACTGGCCCTGAAATACACCTCACTCACAATCCAATTCTTTGACACCAATAATCTCAAACTAAGTCACATAAATCATACAACAGCTACAAATCTACCAAAGATTATGTCAAATCAACAGGTATGAACCATAAATTATCCATCACTCACGACTCCAATTCATTTTGCATCCGTTACCTCAAATCAACTCCTGTAAATAGCTTTGTAACTTTAAATCAACCTCGTATGGAAACAAATCACCCCTCAATCTCAACTCTAATTCATTAATACTGTAACTTCAGTCAATTCCTTCAAACCATTCAATAGCATAAATCAACCTTATATAGCCTTAAATTAGCCCATATTAGCCTTAAATCGACCCTCACTCGCAACAATTCTTTTGACACCCGTAAACTCTAAACTTCCATAAACCACTCAATAGTTATGAATCAACACCAGATAGCCTAAACTTAGCCCTCACAGCCTTAACTCGGCCCTCACTCATAAATCAACCCCATTTGATTGGACATGCAAAATCTCAAACTATCTTCCGTTAATCAGTTAACAGTCATAAATCAACCTCGTTTTGTTTGACATGCATAACTTCAAATTATCTCCCATAGAGCAATCAATTGTCATAAATCAACCTTGGAAAACTTCAAATCTAACCCTACTATCCTAAAATCAGCCTCAAATCACAACTCCAATTCCTTGAAGGCCTAGAACCTCAAATCAAACCCGTAAACCACTCAGTAGCCCTAAATCAACTTATAATAACCACCAATTGGCTTTTGCTAGCCTCAAATCAAACCCCACATGTAAGTCAAATTGTTTTCATAATCACAAGCTTAAATCAACTCTCATAAACTATGCAGTGGCCATAAATCAACCCAATATAGCCACAAATCAATCCTACTAATCTCAAACTAGCCCTTATTCGCAACTCCATTTAATTTGACACCTATATCCTAAAATCAAATCCCATAAACCTATTATTTATACTGAGTTGATGGCACTTCAGGTTGGATTGAAAATGGCTCTTGACTTGGGATTCTCATATTTGATTGTTTAATCTGATTCTACTATTGTGATTTCTTGGATTACTTCCAATAGTTCTGGTTGTTGGGAGTATGCTTATCTTTTAGTTTAAATTTGTCAGCTTTGCTGCTTTGTATCGATCTAACTTCATAATGTTCGTAGAGAAGCCAACCATGCGGGTTCAAAGATTTTATGCGCAACGAGATCTTCTTCTAGCTATATTTGACATCATTTCCTTTAATGCAAATGGTATGTCACATCTTAGGACATAGTTTCTATATTTTTTTTTTTTTGCTTAGAAGACCAGGTCCATGTTTCCCTATATTTTTTCTTTTGCTTAGAAGACCAGGTTCATGTTTCCCTATATTTTTTCTTTTGCTTAGAAGACCAGGTCCATGTTTCCCTTCTAGTTCCACCCGGTAACCAAAAAAAAAAAAAAAAATGTTTCCCTTCTAATTTTTGCACTACGGTAAGTTATCACAATTTTCATTCATTTCTTCTCATTAGTAGCTTCTTTAATTATTGTAATACAATGAGTCACTGCTTTTTTGGGAATTTTAATTATTACCTTTCTTCGCTTCTTTTTGAGGTAAGGTTTAAATTTCCCTCCATCATGTATTGTTTTACTATTATTAATAAACTAGTAAAAGTTCTTGTCAAATCCCCCTCTTGATAAGGAGGTTTTTTCTTTCCAAAAAAAAAAAAAAGAAGAAGAAGAAATGAACCCCTTTTAGTCCCCAATCAGCCCTCACTCACAACGCTAATTCATTTGGTGAGTGGATCCAACACTACTGTCTTTAAAAAAAATTAGGCCATTGTTTGTTTAGTGACCAACAGAACAAGTTATATGAGTGGACACCACCTCTGATTAGAGTTAGATTTAAAAATAAAAAAAAAAATGAAAATAAAAATTACGAACATACAAGTCACAGCTCAAAATTTCAGAATATTAATTTCATCAAATTAGAATTTTATTTTTACTCAAAATTAAAGATTTTATTAAAAAATAAAAAAAAAATACTAGGGCACGGAAAAGATACTTCTTACTTTAAGCTTGGCCTAAAATTTGGTAAATAACATTCGCAAAAGAGTTGCATGTAACTAAAAGAAACTCAGCAAGCTTTTAAAGAAGCAGCAAGATCAAAGAATTTATCCCTTGAAAATAATAATAATAATAATAATAATAAAGACGAACAAATAGAAAAGTAGATCAACTGGCTACAAAAATGAATGAAAATACAAGATCGAAAAAAAGATATGACTCTTCATCAATGAAACAAAAGATTAAACAAAAACACTAATTTCTACAAATTATATATGTATACCTCAGAATTCTAATCACATCAGATGCTATGGTACTAAACCCATGAAAAACTCTGCAGTAACAACTACTACTACTGATTTCCACATATATTGAAATAACAAGACCACAAAACTTGAACCATCGCCATGGTATTCAGTTTCTACCTTGGGTATCAGCTTCTTGCCGGTTGCCATAGATATTCACTTCACCTCTTAATTTGAATGCAACAAACTTAGCAAATAGAAGCTGGCATACAATTTTTCGTGAGTAATCAAAAGCGAGCTTTTCTCTTGCGTGCTGTGTATTTTGTATCCGGAGGCACAACATTTCCTCTCTTCCTCATCTGTTCTTTCTTCCTCAAAACCCATTCCCGCCCCTTTCCTTTCTTTGTAAGTTTTTGCTTTTTCCTTGGTCTATGTCTGTCTGAGATGCAAACCTGCCTAGAACCCCCCCCCCAAACAAAAAAACAAAAAAAAAAAAGAAAAATATATATCCTTCAACTAAATTCCAAAATAAATAAATTAGAGTAAGTAAACAAAGGTATTAAAACTTTAATGGCGTCTATAGATTCTTACAAAAAGCCCCAAAATTAAACTGCTAAGAAATTATTGTATAAAGAACTCACTCTTCGATTCTCTTCATCATCTTCAGAGCAGCTCTCTTCATCTTCACCTTTTGCTTTTGGAGTGGCTGTGCTCAGAGATGGTGAACCACAAGTGAGCACAAGATATTCCTTTCTGCTCTTAGTACTGTTACAGACAGATCATCAAGTTAGTTTACCAATAAGTCCCAGACATCAAATTTTCTCGTTCTAGTGCCTTCTACTTGTAGAACCCTATTTGAGAGAATAAGTAGATAAGAATATATAGCCAATAACTAATACTGGGTTTAGCAATATCCAAATAGACCATGCAACTATTAAATAACTAGTTGTTAGGAACTGCATGCACGTGCATACATGCCCGCACGCACAACTAATGAGACGCTATAAAGTTGAATATGAAAAATCATTGAAGTAATACGTACATGTGTAATGTGCAAATTAAACTGCTAGCGCAGTAACAATCATAAAAACTTTGATGGCTTGTCCCAATGCTAGGAGTTCACAAATGAAATTAATTGATTGAATGGCAGTCAAATTTTAAGTCTCCTCAGTAGTTAAGCACTTCAATCATTGGCATGTTCACACTCCACAAGTCTCCTATTAAGATTTTACATAATATCGAACAAGTTTTCTCACTCCAATATCGTAAAATTATAAGATTTTAACAACCTTGCTCTTGAAAGTATATTTTTTCCTATTTTCTTTGGTAAAAAAAACAATAGAGCCTAAAGAAAAACATTGTAGATGCATAATTAACGACCAAAGTAAATAATTTATTTTTTCCCATTTTTTCATTTTTGAATTATTAATGAACCCCCAACCTTCATTTGACTCTTCCGTGATCACACAAACTTGTAAATTGTTCATCACTTACATAGCAATTAGTACTATAATAAAAACTAAATTTATATATAATGTTATTAAGGGGGTACTTAGCTGGCCAAAATCAAACAAACCTACCAACTTTTTGTACGTTCTTCCAATTAAATTTTACCATATATCACTTTTACATCAATTTTTCTTTTTACTTTTATTGTACTTTTTTACCAAACTTTTGCCAACCAAACACCCCCTAATTCACAGTCCAATTTCTAATGAGGTTGAAATTAAAATTATTTTACAATTTGTACATGGAGGGGGAAAACCACACCTTAATCACAAAAATCAGTGTTACTGAATGGTTAAATTTCAAGTTACATGAATTGATATGACACAATTAAGTACGTCAAACCATATGCGTTGAGAGGAATGACCCCAAGCCAACATATTTAATTCATCCATACAATTATAATAAGGCAACATTAGGGGTAGTTGGCGATGCTATAAACTTCTTGAAGCTTTTGAGTTTCCTCCGGTAATACCCTTTAACCACCCATAGCTTGAAAGAGACGTGTAACTAATTTTTAAAATTTCAAAAGTCATACAAGTAATTTTACATTCTAAACTTTTACATTTACTTAAATACCCTCATTTTTGTTAAAAAGAGCAAAATGAAAAAAATATTAATAATCATCTGCATCATGCATGCACCAATATATCTAGTGGGTTAAATGTGTCCATCCATTTATGACAAAAACCCATACAAGACGAACCAAAATCCACTAATTTGTTGCTAATTTTGGGTCTTGTTAGCTGATCATGTTGAATATTGTTACCTTTATCTAAATGCCATCACTAATTTTCCTTAGTTTCTTATTTGTCTCCGACTCCATATCAAGGAGAGAAGAATAGAAGATCAGTTTAGACTGCACTAGTATATTTACTACATACCTGTGGGGGTAATCAACAACTACGCCACCAGCAAATCCAGCACGCATGGCAAAACTGAGTATCAACTCACGCTGGGCAAGACTTTCTGGGTATATTTGAAATGCTGCCCTTGCTCCTCTTGCCAAACATCTGTATAAAGATCCAAAGAAAGCCCTGCAGAAGTCATTGAGCCGAACAAGTTAAACTGGATGAAAAAAAGATAGAATGCTTTAAAGTCAATGATATAAAAAGCAACACTTTCTATAGAATTCAAATGCAATAATCTGCAATAGAAAGGAAGAGAATTCTACATACTTTAGTCTTAACCGAGGCTCATGAGAGGATTTGTCGGAATTGCAAAGCCACTGCTTAACCAAACCAGAACATCAAGTATTTAGCATCATATCAGAGAGTTCATAGCAAATAATATGATTTCTAGACACAGTCAATGTTTCACTAGACCCCTAGTGATTCAGGTAGATAATATTTCAAAAGAACTATAAATATATAAGTGTTGTATTTCTTCTTTATTTTTATTAATTTATTTTACTTTATTTTTTTGAGCATATTTCTTTCCTTCTTTAATTTTTCTCCATTTTTCTTCAATTTTGAAAATAGATGCTATCTACTAGAAAGGAATTGCATATGGGTGGAGAAAGGAGGGGTGGAGAGTAACATGCAAAAGCAAATACTTGAGAACTATAACACAACATATTTTTTCAGGATAAACAAAAGAAAACACCACTCAGAAGAACCTTGGTTTAGAGAAACAACATCAGCTTTTCATAACAGATTCTCTAAATTAAAGTAAAAGTGACCTTTTTTATTTTACAGTTTCTCTAGTTAAGAGCACTCTGAGTTAACTTCTCTAAGCTCTACATTAGAGAATGCTATAGCACCTCTCTACACCTGAAGAGGCACTATAGTACTTCTCTAAAATATAAAGGATGTAGAGATGCTAATATCGGCCTCTAAATGTTTTCTCTAGAGAATAGAAGGGATTTAAAGACACCTTATGGGTGTAAACTGGCCAGCCGTACACTATCTACACTGCTGGGGGAGCATATGGGGTTGAATATTACCATCCAAAGCTGGGGGAGCGAAAAGCAACCAAAGCTGAAATGGAATCGACGAATACACCAAAAACCTTCTAAACAATCTTCAAAAACAAAAAATAAAAAATAAAAAATTAAACTAAACCCTATAAACTATGGGATATAGCTGAAGAGAAGTCCTCCAATTCATACAAGAGGTTGGCTTTTATAGTCTCAACCAAAAACCCTAAAAATAAAGACACATAAAGCCTTCATGGAGCTGCACGGTCCGAACCAGGACTCGGGCGGTCCGGACCACAGTGTGTTGCTTCAAACAAAATAAGTTGTGTCTGCTCTCGCCGGTCCGGACCAGCTAAGGGGTGGTCTGGACCCTAGTATCTTGGATCACCTCCTGGCTCTGATCTTCAACTTCGGTGTTGCTTCATGTTGCTCTTTTGCTTCTTTTCCTTCTTCATTTATCAAAGAAATGTCATCATTCCCACTGCATTTAAGAAAACGAACCATACAAGTATAACTAAACTAAATATTTTCCCACTAGGTGGGGTCAGCCATATGGATTTGGCGACCCCAACCAAATTTATTAAGGGCCATATCATCCATTAAATCCACGTAGGCAAGGTCATGTTTAATAATTCCTTTCCAACAACTCTTGGGTCTCCCTCTCCCTCTCCCTCTCCTACTCCTGGCAATCTCCATACTTTCACACACGCCTCCGTTAGATGTCTTCTAACATGATCAAACCATCTTAGTCGATTTTATCTCATTTTATCTTCAATGGGTGTCATTTCTACTTTACTCCTAATCTCCTCGTTCCTAATCTATCTCTCCTTATTATCTCGCACATCGATCTTAACGTTCTCATCCCCGTAACTGCCATCTTCTGAAACACATTTTAACCGGTGCCTCCGTTAGACGTCTTCTAACATGACCAAAACATCTTAGTCAATTTTTTCTCATTTTATCTTCAATGGGTGCCATTCCTACTTTGCCCATAATCTTCTCGTTCCTAATCTTATCTTTCCTTATTATCCCGCACATCCATCTTAACATTCTCATCTCTGCAACTGTCATCTTCTGAATATGATTATGCTTCACTGCCCAACACTCTGATCCACATAATAATGTTGATCTTATTGCCACCTTATAATACTTTCATTTCACCTTGAATGGAATTTTTTGATCACACAAGACGCCTGAAGTACTCCGCCACTTGGTCCACCCGACCTGAATCTTAGGACTTACATCCATCTCAATCCCTTCATCCTATTAAACCATAGATCCAAGGTATCTAAAATTTTCTTTTTCTACAATATTTTGAGTACCCAAACTTACTTCTATACTACTAGCAGTCCTATTTTGACTAAACTTACATTCCATATATTCCGTCTTGCAACGATGGAATAAAATATAACAAAATACATTAACTTATTAATGAAATGCATGAATTATATTCTAATTTATCGAGTTAGTAATTACACTTTTCAAGTATAATCACACCCCTCAACTTGAGTATTACTAGTCTCTAGCAATGACTTTATTTAAATATAACTAAAATATCTAACCTATTTATCTTTTCGTTGGAAACACAGCTACACTTAGCTACGTGTAACAAGCCTTTTAAACTCCTAGCTTTTCCCTAGTGGACGAATGAAGTCTTGTGAGGGTTTGCAATGAATCTACCCACAAAATTCTTAACCTAGTTTAATGGATGGTAATATTCAATCCAATAACTTCTGACTTAAATTCAATATGAAATAAGTTATAGAATTTTAAAATTATTGCATAAATTCTTCCAATGAATCTCAGACTCCACTACTTTTTAACCATCTAATTTCAGGTATATCAACTCATGTCATTCACTCAATCTATTTCAACAAATATACTCAAAAATCATGGCTTTGACTTCAAATCCCACCAGGATGTTCACTCTTAAAAGAAATCACTCAGATAAAGGTTACTCTCTCTTGGTTCATGCATGAGTGCAAAACAAATAAGCGCGGTGAACCCAAAGTTAAAAGTGAGTGAAAGAATTAAATCATATATTGTTGCTTAGCTTCATGAACGGAAAGTATTAATGCATAACAGGAAAACTACTATCAACCACATGGTAAGGATCAACACTCCTCTAAGTATCTTTCACCTGGAGTCCATTAGATCTTTACTAGGTTGTAACTTGGCTTAGGTGTTATTGGCTAAACAAACGGCGTAAAGGACAATTCAAAAGCATGTTCAAGGATAAGTTGTGCAATATAAATCCCCCCAAAACTCTTATCCTCTTTCACTCATTGAATGCCAACATTGATGCTTTTTTTTCTTTTTTGTGTGTGGGACGAGTAATAATACTCATGAATGCTATGTCCCACAATTTTTTTTTTAGATCTTTTAAGTGTAAACCTTCTAGAAATAAAAGCTAAGGGCCAAATCTCACCAAATGTAGGGTATTTGAGTCTCCACCTCTATTTAGGTGTACTTGACTACCTAAGTCTCATGAAATCCAATCCTTAATACGCCTTCAATTCTATGGTTTAACAGTGCGAGTCTTCAGTGCATTAGAAAATTTTATACTTAATTTCGAATTTCGTTCCCTATTTTTATATTAAAACTAAGCCATTTATTATTTTCAAGACTACTACCACTCTTAAACTAGAAAATTTCCTATATCTTAGTCACTTTTAATTCTATATAGGGTAAATTTTCTAACTTACTATCCCCTTAACTTAAGATGCACATTGTCCTCAATGTGTGTGCCATGCATGAACAAGGGTGGAAAGAATGTATATAAGTGGAAAAATTCCCCCCAACTAAATGCAACAGGGACTAATAACAATAAGGAGATAAAAACAAAAAGAAATAAATAAAGCAAGACCGTAAAGCAAAAGGAAAAGATTAAAGAATGCCTCAAACTGGCCTCATATAGAAATGAGGCAGTGTGGATATTAAGAATAGCATCGTCAGGTTGCTCATAATAACATGGAGATTCATCAGAAGAATTAAAGGCATGGAAAACAATGTCATCTCCAATATTATTATAAGCACATACTGAAATATCCTCAAGTGGTGGCATATCATCAAAAGTAGAATGCGATGCAGTTTCAAATAACAATGAAGAATTAGTGTTCGTGGCGTAAATAGATGCATCCAACCATTGAAGAGTCATATTAACTTCGGCCCATTTCATTCTAACTAATAGCTCCAAATCAATCTCATCCCACCATTGATCCTCAAAAAATTAGTATGGTGCCCAAAAAACTAATGGAGGGTACTTAACAGGAGGAGAGATTGGAAGACCCTCCTCAAAGGAATCATCAGGCCAGTTATCATAGCTATCATCAGAACTCACAAAATCAGATTCTTTACTAAAGCTTAGACCAATCATCAACAAATTCCCATTTACGTTTGTATCCACTTAATCTTTTAACATGGACATATGTGTTACAATTTTTTTCACTCAATTCAGAGACGTGCAACCTGAGCTTACAATACAATGCACAGTAACATAATTAGGGATGTCAAAATTACTCGCACCCGACGGATACCCGCTTCACCCTGTTTGAGGAAGGTATGGAGACATTAATAACGGGGACGGGGACGGGGACGGGGACGGGTATGGGATTTTAAGATTTTCCCGAACGGGTACAGGGACGGGGACTGGTATGAGGGTCTCCACCCAATCCCGTACCCGTTTAAATATTTATTTATTAATTTATATACTTTTTTAATATTTATTTAATTTACATATGTATAATATATATTTTTATTTAATATATATAATAATTTATAATATTTATTATATATATAATATATAATTTATAATTAT
>JAVXUM010000021.1:7460311-7485511 GCA_035590655.1 Pouteria glomerata | reverse complement strand
TATTGGAAAAAAAAAAGCTGATTATTCAATGAGCGTCATTTAAATTTAATTTGGTAAATTTAATTTTAGCTCTAATCTAATAATGCTTTTTTGTTATTCTATGATTGTAATATTTGACAAACTTTGTGAAATATTAAATTGATTAAAATTAAAAATAAATGTTAGAACAAAATTTAAGAAATCTAATTTAAATCAAATAAAGAGATAAACAAAGTCATATGAGAGAAAAAAATAAAATTTAATCTAATTTAATAAATATCTTATTATTTTTTATTCAAAATTTTAGTGACCAATTGGTCGGAAAAGTAAATGAGAGTAATTTTTTAACGACCAATTGGTCACTAAAAAATACATTTTAGCAACCAAATTAATTTGGTCACGATAAGGTATCCTTTTTTAGCAGCCAAATTAATTTGGTTGCTAAAAGGTATCTTTTGGCAACTAATGAAAGATACCTTTTAGCAACCAAATTAATTTGGTCGCCGAAAGATACTTTTTTTAGCCCCGAATTTTTGATTGCTAAATGTCATATTTTTAGCGACCAATTTCTATTTGATTGCCAAAAATAAATGACCAAATTATAAAAACATTTCGCGACCAAAATGTTTTGGTCACTAAAAGCCATTGTTAGCACCGAATGAGGAAATACTTTGGAACTTTTTCGTGTTATTTGGTCGCCGAATTGAAACTTTTAGCGACCAATTGGTTGCCAAATATTATATTTTTAACAACCAATTTACATTTGGTCGCCAAAAATAAATGTCAAAAATTATGAAAACATTTTGAGACCAAATTTTTTGGTCGCCAAAACCTATTGTTAGAACATTTAAGATGGTGGAAAATATTTTGAAACTCTTTAGCGACTAAATTATTATTTAATCACAAAAGTTAAACGTTTAGCGACCAATTGGTTGCCAAATATTATGTTTTTAGCTTCCAATTGACATTTGGTTACCAAAAATAAATGTCAAAAATTATGAAAACATTCCGCGACCAAATGATGGAGGGAAATATTTTTGAACTCTTTAGTGACCAAATTATTATTTGGTCACGAAATTGACACTTTTAGCGACTAATTGGTCGCCAATTGTTATGTTTTTAGTGACTAATCCATATTTGGTCACCAAAAATAAATTATTAGCAACTGAATAATATTTGATCGCTAAAAACTCATATTTAGCGATCAAATTTGTTTTTGGTGGCAAAAGGTGGTTGTTAAAAATGTTATTTCTTGTAGTGACTTTAAGTAATTGAAAACCCTAAGGATATATACGCAGCGTATATACGTTAGCATATATACACCTTCTTTGGATTTTAATTCGATTTACAAAAAGACATTCGAAAACAAAGTTCTTTATCTATATTCTCTGAAATCACTGGAAAAGGATTTTGATTCTTTAAATCCATTTTCGAACCTTTGGTGTAAATAAATTGAATTCAAAATCACGAATTTATTAAAAGAAGATTTTCTGACTTCGTAATCCATTTGACGTGAGTACGAAGTTGAGTTAGTGGTAATTAAAACTTTTAACGAAATATCTTCCAATTCTTATTTCCATAGAAAAATATGAAATTTGAATTGTAGTAGAAAAGAGGAGTTTAAGTTACGGGATTTTCCTTCACCTGACAACTAAACATCAAACCAAGGTGTTTTTTCATCATTTGAGTTTAGAATTATTTAATTTATTCTGCTATCTAAGAAATTTAATTAATTGCAATTGTTTTCATTATTTACTTTATTTATTGTTCCTTAGGAAAACTTGTTAGAAAACTTTGCTCGAAAGAAACAAACAAACTTCCCTTATCTATTTTGCAGCATACTTAGGATTAGAACAACCTAGAAAAACTTAGAAATCAAAACATAAGGTTCCCTGTGGATTCGACCCTAGGCTCACTAGGTAAAGCTACACCGCACACCCTCATACTTAGGGGTTAGATCTAGACGCAAATTTGAAAAGTAATCATATACCTTAGTGGTCAGTCTAAGGCATAGGAATGTGGCTGAGGGTGATGGATCCTCAAATGTTAGTCCAACGTATTGGGAGGCTCAAGGCGCTAGGATTCGTGGTTGAATAGAAAGGTGCTACTTGGTGGTAGTAGTTGAGGGTATTAGCTGCTAGGCCAATCGATGAGGTGTCTCGACGAATCCCCTAACTCCAGCCATCAATACATTTGTCCCCAATGGTCCCTTGGTTAACACCCTTGAAGCTTCCTAGGGAAGGGAGATACCCTGTGGTTGTAAAGGAGGGAAATCCTTGGGCCTTGTTCCTTGCTCCTAACCCAAAAAGTTGATCCTCTAGTGTTGATGGTGTGGGCGGAACACGGTGTTCAACCCCATATGCACCCCCAGCTATGAAATGCTCACGTGGGGAGTGCTTTCGAGAGGTGCGATGTTGACCAAGGTCCTTCCTATTGTGATTTTTTCTTTTTTTTTTTTTTTTTTTGGGTGGGGGGAGGTTCTTGGTGTGACATGGTGTTTCCATAGATGAATTCTAGGCAATCGTGGATAAAGATGACTAGTAATTTAGTCACCTACACATTTTATTAGAAGAAAATAAAATTTTTAAGGATAAAACACAAACCTGAATAGCTGAAATACTGATGGCACCATCAATGACTCCAGGTCGTAACCCTAAACCCTACAACATATCCGATATAAACAATTTATTGCTGCAAATAGCTATCAATTGTAATGAAAAAGATATTAGAAATTGTTTGCATGCTTCCTTGTGAAAGTGTCCAATATGAGTGAAATCATCACATAAACTAAGTATAACTCAAAATAATTTCAAATTATTCGAACAGTGATACTCAACTTGCTTAATTGACTAGTATACTCTAGCCACCACCTGACCACATTATGTCACCAGTTCCTGTACCTTTTGAGGTACACATATGGTAACAAATCCATAAAATTCCCCAAGTATTACATTTATCTTATTATTAATCACAGTTTTGTTATATGGCTAGAACGGCCCTCAAAAATTGTAAACAATAATTTGTTAAGATTTATATGCAACTGAATTCAAGTTGGAAATGATTAAGTTGAGTCTAGGTGATTGAAAGCAAGAAGCTAACTTGGCAAAGCATATGATGTCACTTTCCTGATGAGTTCTTTAGTAGCAAATGTTAGCAAAAAGCACCCAATTAAATGGATAAATAATTTATGTTGAAAATTGCAAATACAATAAGAATTTTGAATTCCAAAGGATTGAGGATGTATAATATATATTTATATTCACAGTAGCTCATAATCAGATAAAAATTCTACGCTATTCATATCTTCAGAAGATAAAAACAGGTTAAATTTTGGTCCTGGCATAACCAGTAGCTAGAGCTAGTAATGTTTCTGAAGACAAATCTGTGACTACAATCACACTTGAAGTTTAGGAATTATAAAATAGTTCTCATGTTGTTTGATAGAATCATATGTTGCTGAAGATATATTATCTCAGCACATAGATTCAATCGCCACATTTCCAATTAAAAAAGTCATTCAATCTACTGGTACTTAACCAAGATTGGCAGTCTGTACTATGTATGTGTATATTTATATATTTCAACTTCTTGTTTAGAAATTGAACATGCTAATAAGAAATTAAACATGCTGATCACATGTGACACACATTGTCTATTTTTAAACCTGCAATCCAAAAGCAAACGAATGGTTTTAAAATTAATTCAAATATTTCCTCCATTTGATTTCTTTACTGAGACTTGTTATTAGCAGGCAGAAGAGAAGTAAATATATAGAATTCAAAAATAATCAGCCTCTTTTTAAAATTTTCAAGATAAACAATGCCACATTCCATTCAATAGTCCTACATTTAGGAAATAATCTAAGGACCTCAAATGTGAAACAAGTCAATTACTGAAATTTAGATAGTTACCTGACCCATGTCACCAAGTATAAGATCACCCTCAGCATCACACTCCAGGGCAACATCTGGATTTGAACTTTATATTAATACACAAATGAGAGTAGGAGGCAGGGAATACATGAAAGAAAATAACCGAGTACAAAAACTCATAAATGAAATCCATAAATTCACATACTAAGCATTGATTGTGATATATCTAACCCAATCCATTGATGTCCATTCTCAGATAATGTCTCCCCACTAAGTCCTGATCCACAACCTACAAAACAAATAACAGCCACAATTTTATTTTCTAGTTTTGTTAAGGTAAATATTACAAAAGAAACATGGCAGTCGAGCCATAATAACCTTCAGGGGGAAAGGGCTTGTAAATTTGAAACTATGAAACAACAATATGCTTTATAAAAATAAAACGCATGTATTGATAGCCCATCCAGGATGATTTTCAGAGAACATGTTGTCAATCATTAGATTTGGTATTGTTGATACCAAATATACCATATCAATTTTTGTCAAAATTTACCGCCTGTGTCATTGCTTATGAAGACTATACATGATGACCAGAAAGACCAAAGTCTAACTCAATTCTCAAGATGGGTCAATTACTCAGTTTTCTCCTCTTTCTAAATTTTATTTGGTTGCCAAGAGAAATTGGCTAAATAAAGAGATAACTCTGCTACGTTTTCAGGTTTCCACAAATCCTTTTTTTTTTTTTTTTTTTAATGTGGTATTTCTCAGGTTATACGTTTTGAGAAATATAGATAATATTTCTGCCAGGTTTTCAGGTTATACTTTTCTGAAGTCAATACGTGGCCTTGTGCGTGTAGACGGATAAACAGAGAGAGAGATTCAATATACCAATGTCGAGAAGAAATCTAGGGACTCCATCATCGGGTAAAGCAAGAAGCTCCAAAGCTCTCTCCGAGAGTTTTGCCTACAAAAACATATATATATATAATATTCGTACTATATATATATATATATATATCAAAATCTGCATATATTAATTAGAGGGTTTGAAAGAATATACACATATGTATATATGTGTGTCTTGGGTGCGGGCGCATATTAGGTAGTACCTGAATTTCAATGATACGAGAAGATGATGTGTATTTGCGAGCTTCTTCATCATTGTAGAATATCTCTGGCGGAGCTTTCACCTCTGGCCGAGACATCTTCAATTCATGCACTCACTCGCACTCAGAAGCAACCGAGAGAGAGAGAGAGAAGCAAAGGGGAAATCGGCCAGACGAACAAAAACAGAAGCCGCAGCCAACAGTCGTAACCCTGAAGCCCCAAACCCGTGATGTCATACTTTGGATAAATTCCACAAATAACCCCTTAACATTAGCTTAAATACAAGAACTTAGCCTAACATTTAAATATTGCACCAAACTCCCTTATTTTAAAATATTTGTGACAATTAAGTCCTATTACTCGTTTCAAAGTTTCAACTTAAAACTTTAATAAAATTATAGTAGATTTTGAACTAAAATATGTAAAGACAAAAACTCAGCTAGGTTAATAAGGGGCACCCATTCAAGCAAAGAGGAAGTTCTGTCCAACCAAATAATCAAAGATCGAGAATGAGGATCTGAAGATTCCAAGAGTAGGTAGAATTTTTATTTTATTTTTCAATGTAAAAGTATTCACTACATTTTAAAAGTGAATACTCATTTCAATTTAATTCATCTGTTATTTGTAATATTGCTTCTAATAACAATTTTAATGGATAGGGTCATAAAATAAATATTAACTTAAGGTTTATAAATTTAGTTTTATAATTGATTTTGATAATAATAAACATTGAATTGAATTATCACAATTAATTTTCAAATAGACATTGTATGAAATATTACAATTCATTCTAATTTTATATATTTAAGATAACATACTTGGAAGATATTGATATTATTTTTGAGATATTTTTACATAATTTAGATAAAGAAATAAAAGAATTTTAAAGTTTGGAGGAATGGAAATTAATGAAAGATGAAAACTTGAACTAGAAGGTTAACTTGGATGAACAGAAAAATTAGACATATGTTAGTATTTTGATAATATCCAAAGATCTAACGATTAAATTTTTATGAAATTTTAATAAATAAACTAGACTTCCATATCTACAATTTTATTGATGAAAATTTTTGTAGATCCGAAGTTAAGAGGTCCAAAAATGAGCCGGAAGATTAGTCATTACAGAAGAGATTTTAATTTTGAATTCTAGAATTAGTCTTGGTTTTTGAGACAACTCATAATTTACAACTTTAAAAATTTTAATTTTTGGTATATGAAAAGAAGACTCATAAAACTATAACTTTTGTATTTGAAGTTTCTTCAAATTCTAAAAGCTTCATGGTGAAATAGTAGCCTTAATTGGAAATATAGATTCAAATTATTGGAAAAAGTTTTCTGGAGCTAGTCTCAGTTGGGAGGCTATGTCTGAAGATCTAACCGTTGGATGAAGCGTAAATTTGGCCAGATGATAGTCAACTTATATATCTACAAAGTCATAACTCTAAATGAATGCCATATATGAACATTATAAAGCTGAAAAATGGTCACAATTATGTCTCAAAAAATCTGAATAAGACAGGAAGCATTAGAAGTAAGGAAATTTAAGTTTTTTGAAAGGCACAAGTGTCTTTCACATAGTAATAGCCATTTCAGAATTTTAGCCAATAAATATAGCTTCAAACTTAAATTCAACAAGAAGAAAAAATGTAAGAAAAAAATATTTACAAAGAGAAATAAGAAAGTTTATCATTTTGTAAATATTGAGTGATTTCTTCTTACACTTGTGCTTCATCTTTCATATCCAACTTGTGAAAGTCTCTTTCTTATTTGATTGAGTTTTAAACTCATCACTCCTATTGTAAGAAAGGGAAATTTATAATCCCTATGATTTGTGAGAATTGGGTGAGTTTTTGTTGATTTTGATTCAAGTGTTAGAACAAAAACAAGGGATATTTTTTTAGATAGACTTGTAGAGTGATTTGAGGATAATATCACTTGAAAAAGTTTTCTAGCATTTTTGGAAGTTAATTTGTAACAAGCTTTTCAAAGAATAGTGGAAAAATCTCAAGAAATGCCTTGGGAAGTGGACACAAGCAACATTGAAGTCAGACCATTATAAATCGATTGTATTTGCTTTTCTTCTCTTTTCTTTATATTTATTGGAAACACTACCACTCACTCTTCATTCACAAAAATTAAAATTTTTTTCTGGTGGATTTCATATTTGATTATCTTTTTCATTTTGACATATTTATTTTAGAGGTTGAAATTTTTATTTACAAAATTTATTTCAAGCAACTCTATTCATCTTCCTCTAGTGTTGCTATTTGGGACAACAATTGGTATCAGAGTAAGGGCTCTTGTTTTTTACTTAATCGTCTAAGAGTTAAGATCATGGCAACCTCTTTTTTCGTCTCCACAACCTCTTTTTTTGCTTCCACTTTTGAAGGCCAATCGACCCACAGACCCCCTTTGTTTAATGGAACAAAGTATAATTATTGGAATGTTAGAATGAGAATTTATGTTCAAGCCATGGATTATGAGTCATGGAAGGTTATATCAATGAACCCTATGTTCTTTCTAAAACCATAGATAATAGGATTGTTCCTAAGGATGAGAGTGAATAGACCGAAGCCGATGAAGCTAAAGTCCAATTAAATGCTAAAGCCATGAACATGTTATATTGTGCACTTGATCCTATTGAGTTTAATAGAATTTTAGCATGTAAAATCGCTAAAGAAATTTGAGATAAATTGGAAGTCACTCATGAGGATACTAATCAAGTTAAAGATTCTAAAATTAGTATGCTTGTTCATCATTATCATTATGAATTATTTAAAATGAAACTGGATGAGTCCATTTCAGAAATATTTATAAGATTTGTCGATATTATAAATAGTTTGAAATCTCTTGGTAAAATCCATATTAATGTTGAAATGGTGAGAAAATTCTTAAGTCTTTACAAAAGGGGTGGGAACCAAAGGTGATGGCCATCCAAGAAGCTAAAGATCTTATGAGATTGAACCTAGATGAACTCTTGGGTTCTCTTATGACCCATAAGATTACTTTAAAAGCTAATAAGGAAGAAGACTCCAAAAAGAAGAAAGAAATTGCTTTCAAGTCCATATTTAATGATGAAAATGTTGATAAATCAAGTGATGAAGATGATGAAGACATTGCTATGATCACTAAAAAATTCAAAAAATACATTAATAAAAAAAAAAAAAACAAGGTGAAAGAAAATTTCACAACAAGGAGACAATCAAAAAAGATTCAAGTAAGAAAAATGTTATCATTTGTTATGAATGCAAAAAGCCCAGTCACATCAAGCCCGAGTGTCCTCAACTTAAAAAGAGTTATAAAAAAATGACAAAAAGAAGACAATAATGACAACTTGGGGAGATAGCAATGATAGTTCCTCCGATGATGAGTCAAATGGAGAAGAAATTGCAAATATTTGTTTTATGGCTCAAGAAGAAGATAATGAGGTATGTAAATTTTTTAATCAATTTACTTATGATGAACTTTTAAATGTTTTTGAAGATTTGCATCATGAGCTTAAGAAAATTGCTTTAAAGAGTATTTCTTTAAAAAGATGGTCTTTTTTTTTTCTTAAGAAAATGGAATCTTAAAGAAAAAAATGAATTTTTGAAAAAAGAGCTTGAAATTAAAATTTTGACTCCAAATGATTTTCAAATTGAAAATGAGGCATTAAAAAATCAAGTAGAAGATTTAAAAAATCTCTTGCAAAATTTGTTAAAGGAAGTGAAAACTTGGATATGATTCTTAGTAGTCAAAAATGTGTTTTTAATAAAAGTGGAATTCGTTTCAACCCTTTTAAAAAGCAAAAATTTTATGAGGATTCTTTTTGAAAAGCAACATCTTCTAGTAGTTATCATTCTACTTGTCATTATTGCAATAACATATGATATATTATTCATTCATGCCTTTATAGAAGAAAGACTTATAGTGGATCCAAAATGATGTGGGTTCCAAAGAAGAAAATGAATTTAAATGATGATATGTCTAATCCTCAAGGACCCAAGAAGATTTGGGTACCAAAAGTCAATGGTTGATTTTCTTTTGTAGGTTTGCTTAAAATCTGAATCAAAGAGTGAAAAGTGATTTCTTAATAATGCTTGCTCAAGGCATATGATAGGTGATGCAACTATATTAATCTTTTTATCTTCTAAAAATGGAGAATTTGTCACTTTTGGAGACAATAGCAAAGGAAAAATTATTGGCATAAGTAATATTGGTAAACATTCATTCCCTACCATTGAAAATGTATTATTAGTTGAAGGTTTAAAGCATAATTTGCTTAATATTAGTCAATCATGTGATAAAGATAGTCATGTCATATTTGATCATTTCCATTGCATCATAGCGAACATCAAAGACCACAAGATATTATTTATAGGGCATAGACATGAAAATGTTTATATTATTTATTTAAATGATTTATCGTTAAATGGTGTCAAATGTTTTTCGGCAATGAGTGATAATAGTTGGTTATGGCATAGAAGACTTGGACATCCTAGCATGGATTTAATTTCAAAATTTTTCAAATATGACTCAGTTGTTAGCTTACCTAATTTTAAATTTGCAAAAGACAAATTATATGATGCAAGTCAATTTGGAAAGCAAGTTAGAACATCTTTCAAATCTAAAAATATGGTTTTAACTTATAGGCCATTACTACCACCACACATGCATTTTTTTGGCCCTCCTAGGATTTTAAGTCTTTGTGGAAAATCATATGCACTTGTGGTAGTTGATGATTACTCTAGATTCACATGGGTAGTATTCTTAGCTCATAAGGATGAAGCTTTTCATGCTTTTATAAAACTTTGTCGGAAACTTCAAAATAAAAAGGGATTTATTATTTCTTCAATTAGAAGTGACCATGGTATGGAACTTGAAAATTCTTCCTTTGAAAAATATTGTGATGAACATAGTATAGACCATAACTTCTCAACTCCTAGAACTCCTCAATAAAATAGTATAGTTGATAAGAAGAATAGGACTCTTGAAGAAATGGCTAGAACTATGCTTTGTGAAAATAATCTATCAAGGTACTTTTGAGCCGAGGCAGTGAACACCACTTGTTATATTATAAATCGAGTAATGATTAGACACATTTTAAAGAAAACTCTATATGAGTTATGGAAAGGTAGAAAGCCCAATATTAACTACTTTCATGGATTTTGTTGTGACTGTTTTGTTTTGAATAATAATAAAGATAACTTGGGATAATTTGATACTAAATCCGATGAAGCAATATTTCTTGGATATTCAACTTCTAGCAAAACTTATAGAATATATAATAAAAGAACTTTAGTTTTAGAAAAATCTATTCATATTGCACATGATGAATCTAACAAATTTTCTTTTAAGAATATTAAAAATGATGATGACATAGGATTAGAACAAAGAATGAAAATGATTACTATTCAAGAAGGTGAAGTAAACTTAATGAAAGAAGACAAAGAAGTACCTTTAGCCATTGAGAATTCTCAAAGCTTGATGAGTTCAAGAACAATAAAGAAGACTTGCTTAAAGAGTGGAGATATGCTTACAATCACCCTAAGGATGTAATCATTGGCGATCCATTCAAAGGTGTAACCACTTGCTCTTCTCTTAGAAATATTTGTAACAATCTAGCTTTTCTTTCTTGAATTGAGCCTAAATGTTTTCAAGAGTCCGTGCATTACTAAGTCGGAAGATATTTATTTTAAAACCTATTTTACGAAACTCAAGGTAAGAGGAGGTTTTTGAAAATAGTTTCGGACTCACCGGGACATTAAATCGAACACTTAGTGTGCACAAGCTTCAACTCGTAACCATGCTCAATTGTAACACAGGTGCATCGATTTCTTAAGAAAACCTTAAGTTATGGTTTTAGGAAAATATGTTCCAAATCACCGGACCATTGAATCAAACACTTGGTGTGCATGAGTGACTAAGTATTCCCAAGTTTTGATTATAACACGGGTGATTTGATTTTGTAAGAAAACCTAATTTGGGTTTTAGAAAATATATTTCTAACTCACTAAGACATTGAACCAAATACTTAGTGTGTACAAGTGAAAACTTGTAACCAAGTTATGGTTGTAACATTGGTGAGTTGATTTTGAAAGAACCCTAGCTAACTATGAAATTCCAATTAGAACTTAAAAATATATTTCATTAAAAAAGAATCATTTACGTTTGAGTTCACCAAACTACCACACCACTTTCAATGGCTTGAAGCCAAGAACTGACTCTAGCTTATCATATTTGAACTTCGTAGAGGAAAATAAACTTGCAAACCATCCATTAATGTGAAACAAACAAGTACGAAGTAAAACGAAAGACGAAAAACAGAAACGAAACACTACGAAATAAAAGTGAAAGACGAAAAATAAAAACGAGGTACTTTAAATTGAAAATATTGAAAAGTAAAGCACTTAGATGTAAACCCCAGGAGAGAGAAAGCGAAAACCCCATACGAAACTTCAACTAATCCCTAATGTATAAACGTAATGTAGCCTTATTTCTAACAAAGGGTAAAAGTCCCCTTAAGTATCAGACTCATGCCTATTTATAGGCTTACAAGGCTTAAAGGCATGAAAGTAATTTTATCACTTTAAAATAACATCAAAATTCTATTGGAAAACAAGTCGCGGCTGCCCAACAAAGAGGTGGTGTGCACCGAAGCTAACTTTAGACAAGTGTTCGAGAAAAATCCTGAGAGAAAAGCTGAGAATCAGCTCTCGGCGGGCGCCCACGACACAACACAGTCAGGCGCCTAAGTTCTCATGCGCCCAAGGTGGCTCCAACTCGTGCGTTCATGATGGTTCTCTCTCTGCGCCCACGATAAATATTCATTGCTGGTTTGCATATTTAAGTTTCTAACTTGTTTTTTTCTTTTTTTTAATTGTTTTCCTTCTATGACCCTACAAAACACACAAAAACACTATAAATAATAAAAACATGATAAAAGAAGAGTTTTACTAGATAAGATGTTCAAAAGAAGAGTTTGAAATACAAGTAATTAGACAATGATTGCAAGTAATCATGAAGCAATCATATTTTTCTCTCCTGTGTAGCCTAACCCTGATTTATCTTCGTGAAATCTCTGTTTACTCCAAATTTCTTCAATCTTGCTTCAGTTGGTTGTCGTCTTCTCAAAAACCTTTGTATCATCCTTTATCTCCACATTCAACTTATTTATGTCAACTTGAAGCTCTCCAATGATTTTCTCTAATTCTTCAATCTTCTTATTTTTTTCTTCTAACTTTTCTTCGCATCTTTCTACACTTTGGGACTGAGAAATTCTATCAGATTCAAAAAAAAACAATTTGCCATCATGTTTTATCTTCTCTTCTAGTTCCTTAACCTTGCCTGAAGTGCTCCATTGACTTTCTTAAAGTCTTCAATCTTTTTGTTCTTCTCTTCAAGCTTTGTTTTAAATTTTTATACACTCTGAGATTGAAAAGATTTGTCAGATTCTAAAATAGATAACTTATTTATGAGTTTTTCATTCTCAATCTTCAAAGCATCACTTTCTTTCTTGAGCAACGTGTTTCTTTTGTGTTGAGCATTTCTTTGTTTCTTCAGATTACAGCATTCGACGAAGAGAGCATTGTATACTTCTTAAAGGTTGTTATTAAATTCGTCTTCAGAGTCATCAGTGTCACTTAGTGGATTTATTGATTTGGATTTGATCTCATTGAAGAATGTAAAGTGACCTACTCTAATACAAATTGAAAATTCTCCGAGTCAAACAATCACACAAAGTAAAGAAAATAACACCAGAAAATAATGAGGAATGTAATAAACCTTATTTAATTTAATTTAATTTATATATTTTTATTTTATTTATTTAATAAGTTTAATAAGTTATTTAAATTTAATGATTTTAAAATTTTACTATTGATTTTTAGTGGTATTTAAAAAGATTAATTTTGAAAACTTTTGAGAAGATTTAAAAATTTTAGGGAAAATGGTGTAATTTTTCCTAAACCTATGGGGAATAGGAGATCAATTAAAATTGGTTGGAGCTAAAACTCTACTACTATATATGTATACAATGCTATAATTATTTTGTGAAAAAAAAAAAAAGAGAAAACCCTATAGGAACAGAGAAGAAGAAGAAGAAGAATTCAAAGAAGAATACAAAGAAACGATGCAAAAATTTTACAGATCAAAGGTAAGGTGTGGAACTTTTAATCTTATCTATACGTATATTTATGTATAAATATATATACTATTCGATTTTGACAGGAACTAATAGGCTATTGGATTGAAATTTTGAATTTATTAAAATATGTGTGTTTCTAACACAATCGGCCTTATAGGATTCAAACTACGGCATTTATTTCATTTATTTTTATTTTTTTATACACCATTTGGCGTTAGCTAAATCTTGGAACAATTAATCTGATTGTTTCCCAGTGAATGAATTATATATATACATAAGTGTCGGTACAAAAAACACCATAACACGGGAGTTACCCAAAAGAGACACGTAGTAGTTCCTTAAATAGAGGTCGCCGAGTAGAAGAGTATGCCGAGCAGACGAGCTAGGAATTTAACACCTATCCGACCACAAATATTGGGCTCCACACATAATGAAAGCATGTAATAATAAATCTAGTTCATTTACAATGTTTTAGTTCATTTGCAATAAGAAATTTTTACCTCGTTGCCTTTTTCTTATACACATGGCATAGTGATGTGACATTTGGATACTCTCCTCATCTGAATAAGCCTCCAAAGTCCATTCCCATCTTATCTTTATTTAATGCTACATGACTAGTATTAAATAAAAAGGAAGTGAATACTTGTGCTAAGCAGTCAAATGGGAAAAGAATGATTGTCTTTTTTCAAAGATAATATTACTTTATTACATCTTTCTTACTATAAATGTAACACTTAACCACAAATCCAAGTACGCTCACTATTGCTCACTGAATTTACTACCTCTTTCTTTCAATTCTCTAAAGTAAACACTAACTTAAGCATCAGAGAGGTTGTGGTCGAGATTGGGCTTGGTCCATCATTCTGATTTGCTTTGTCTTGCAGATTGAAATTCTTTCTTTTTCAGTAGATGTGGTGAACACGCTCGGTGGTAATTTTTGCTGCCGAACATTTGGCGCCCACTGTGAGGCTCGTTTTCTGAGTTTTCCACCTTTTACTTATAAAGAAATTGGAATTGAATTCAAGCTTCTAGATAAAGAATGATAGCCAGTAGAAATGCAATGCCCCCATAATTCCCACGTATGAGGGACGAGTCTACACCAACCAAGTTAAAGGGAAATTCATTAGTCATACACACCCCTAGCCTAGAAACAAGCAGGAGGCGTAAGGTGGAAGACCGTGAAGTTGTTAAAAGAAGAAAGAAAATTGAACCATTAGTGAGTGAAAAGCAAATTGAGTTGGACGGACTACTATTGCAATTGAGCCAGGAAAAAGGGAAGATAATAGTTCAAGAGGATGCTTCTGAATCACCTTCTGACACAGAGGAGAGTGTTGATTCATTGTATGAAATAAAGAAGAACAGGAGCAGACACAAACAAGAAAGGACCAACCCACAGCTCATACAGAAAGGAGAAACCTTAGGCCTGCAGGGAAACTTCAGATATAACCCCAAAGGCCGAAACTATCCAAATTGGCAAGGATGAAACCTGTGAAATCCCAAGGAAGGGGATTGTCCCTGTCCCTAAAAGAAAGTCAACAAAAGGACGTCACAAGCCACAGAAGAAAATTCTTCTAGTGAGGATGATGCTGCACAAGAGAGAACAAAAAAGACAGAAAGAACAAATGAATCTGAGAAGTTATATCTTAAGAGTTGGGAAGACCTAGCCCAGTCTACACTGATGTTAGCAAGAAAGGCGATAGGAAGAATATCAGCATCTCCGTTTACTAAAGAAATTTATGAAGCAGAGCCCCCCAAAAAGTTTCAGACACCAAGGTTTACTGTGTATGATGGTAAGTCAAATCCCTTTGCTCATTACCATCATTACATGCAAGCAATGGCTTTGTGGAGTTGGAATGAGGAATTGATATGTAGAGTGTTCCCATCAAGTTTAGGGGAGACCGCTTTGCAATGGTTCCATAATTTAGTCCCTGGAAGTATTTCCAGTTGGGGGCAGCTTACCGAACAGTTTGTTGCAAGATTCTTAGCTAACACAAAGTAGCCAAAAAATGCTAATGTGTTGTTCACCACAAAGAAGAAGCCTACAGAAAGCCTCAGAGATTACTCGCGAAGATATTTGGAGCTTTATAATGAAGTAGATGGATGCTCCGAGCAACTGACAGTGACTTCATTCAAATTGGGATTGAAAAAAAAAAAGCTCTGGCTTTCATTAACAAAAAAGCCAACAACGAATATGTCTGATCTAATGTGTCGAATTGGAAAATATGCCAAAGTAGAAGATAAAATCAGGCCACCCGAGCAAAAGTAAGACAAGATTAATTCCAAGAAGAAGAAAGGGAAGTTTGTCAAGCCTGAAGAGAGGAAGTTAGTGTTTGAAGCCATCAATACTGTTTTCAAAGAACCAATTTTCAAAATCCTTCCCCAGATCAAAGACAAACCGTATTTTAAGTGGCCGAGAAAGTTGCTCGATTTTGAAGGTAAGAAGGATCATAAAGATTTCTATGCATATCATAAAGACCAGGGGCATCGTACATGTTCGTGTAAATCATTAAGAAGACACTTGGAAGATTTGGTTAGGCAGGGTTATCTAAAGGAATAATTGATGAAACTAACAATCAAGCTATTAAAATCGTTCCCTGAGCTCAGCAAAAGGGCCAAAGGAGAAGGAGAAACGAAGCTTTAGAGGAAGATGTTGTGGAGGAAGCTGAACAACCACCACGTGTTAGACCAATGAGGGACGTTCAAATGCCAGCAGTTATTTATGTTATTTCATATGGATAATCACCCGTAGAGTGTAAAAATTTGCTAAAAAACAGAGCAATTCTCCCAAGAGAAGGAAGTGCTTGAGATTTTTGAGGGCCTGAGCAAAGGCGAAATGAAGCTCGAGGCATTACGTTCTTAGAAGATGAAGTTCAAGAAGTGGAGAAACCCCACAATAATGCTCTGGTGGTAACCTTGGGCATGTTCGAGTTGGAGGTAACGAGAATTCTAATAGATGCAGGAAGTTCAACGGAAGTGATGTTTTTTAGTCTATTTAAAAAATTGGGTCTAACTGAAGATGACCTGGAACTGGCAGAATGCCCTTTCATTGGATTTAACTCAGCCTCGGTTTAGCTATTGGGGAGGGTTGTGATCCCTGTTCATGCCGGACCAATGGAGTGTGAAGTAGAATTTACAGTGGTGGATGCACCATCATCTTACAATGCAATAATGGAGAGGTCATGGTTGCATGCCTTAAAAGCTGTCCCCTCGACTTATCAGCAAATTCTAAAGTTTCCCTATGGAGATGAGGTGGTAGAGATTCGAGAGGACCAGGATGTTTCAAGAAAGTGTTTTACGGCAGCTTTGAAGTCCAAAACCTTGTCTGAGCAAGTTCAGATGACAGAATTGCCTAAGGACACTCCGAAGATTGATGATGTAGAAAGAGATCTAGAGAAGAAAGCAGCAGAAAAGTTGGAGAAGATATTGATCGATCTAAGTGATAATGAGAAGTTCTTTTTTATTAGATCTGATCTGGGAATAGAAGAGAAGTTGGAAATGGTTAAGTTGCTACTGAAGAACAAAGGAACTTTTGCTTGGAGCTCACAGGAAATGCCAGGTATTTCTCCTGATGTTCAATTACATAAATTTAATGTTAACCCAGGAGTAAAGCCTGTTATTCAGAAAGCAAGAAGGTCGGCACTGCAACATGTTGAAGCTGTCATTGAAAAGGTTGCTAAGCTACTTAAGGCTAAAGCTATTAGGGAGATCTCATACCCTGAATGGCTGGCCAATACAGTGGTTGTTAAAAAGAAGAATGGAAAGTGGAGAGTATGTGTCAATTATACGGATCTAAATAAAACATGTCCCAAGAATCCATTTCCACTGCCTAAGATTGACCAATTGGTGGATTCTACTTCTGGAAGTGCAAGGATGTCCTTTTTGGATGCCTATAGGGGATATCATCAGATCCCAATGTATGGTCCAGACGAGGAGAATACTTCTTTCATTACCCCCAAGGGAATCTATTGTTACAAAGTTATGCCATTTGTGTCGAAAAACGCCGGAGCCACATACCAATAGTTAGTGACTAAGATGTTCAAAGATGATCTTAGGAAAACTATAGAAATCTATATTGATGACATGATAGTGAAAAGCAAGGAAAGTGAAGAGCATGCCGACCACTTGCAGCATATGTTTGACACGCTCAATCGTTTTGGGTTGAAGTTAAATGCTACCAAGTGTGCTTTTGGGGTTAACTCTAGAAAATTCTTAGGATATTTGGTCTCCAGGCAAGGTATTGAAGCAGATCCAGATCAGATAAGAGCTATCTAAGGAATTACTTCACTTCATACCAAGAAGGAGGTTTAAAAATTAACTGGGATGGTTGCTGCACTGAATAGATTTATAAGCCGAGCGTCAGATAAGTATCCACCATTCTTCAGATTGCTAAAAGGAGCCAACAAGTTAATTTGGGATGAGCAAGCAGATCGGGCTTTGGCAAAATTGAAAGATTACCTCGCCACAGCACCAATTCTAACTACTCCGCAGCTTGGAGATGTCTTACAGCTTTATTTAGCAGTTTTTGATCATGCTATAAGTGCTGTGTTAATAAAGCAGCTAGAAGGAATATAGAAACCTATTTATTATGTAAGTAAAACTTTGCAGGGGGCAGAAGCTAAATATCTTCCCCTTGAAAAGTTTACTTTGGTGTTAGTGATGGCATCAAGGAAGTTAGCACATTATTTTCATGCACACACCATTCAGGTCGTTATTGATCACCCAATAAGGCAGCTTTTGAAAAAAGCAGACATCACCAGAACGATGGCTAAGTGGGTTGTATCCTTAGGAGTCTTTGATATTCAATTCGTGCCTAGGACTGTAATAAAGGCACAAGTTTTGGTAGATTTTATA
This sequence comes from Pouteria glomerata, assembly GCA_035590655.1. NCBI lineage: Eukaryota > Viridiplantae > Streptophyta > Magnoliopsida > Ericales > Sapotaceae > Pouteria > Pouteria glomerata. The sequence continues at coordinate 7,467,577 of JAVXUM010000021.1, read as the reverse complement.
GCAGAGTTCACTAATCTTGTTCCCGAGCAAATTCAAGAAGTGTAGCAACTTGAAGTCAATACAAAAAAAAATTCTTGAAGAGAAAGCCCTTCACCATTGGCAGATTGAGGTTGATGGATTTTCAACCAAAAAAAGAGCAAGCGTTGGTGTTATTTTGACTACTCCAGAAGGGGTAACAATTGAACATGCAATAAAACTTAGTTTCCAAGCTATCAATAATGAAGCAGAGTATAAAGCTCTACTGGCTGGGGTCAGGATTGCTTAGTGCTTGTTTGCTTGGAACTTAATCATAAAAATTGATTCCCAAATTGTGGTAAATCAATTAAAGAGAGATTATATGGCACGGAGTCAGAAGATGGTTGAATATTTAGATCTGTCCAGGGATGAGTTGAAGAAATTCAATGTTATTAGTATAGATTTGGCCGGGAGAGATCACAATTTGCATGCAGATGCTTTGGCTACTCTGGCTTCAGCCCCGAGTGTAAGTTGACAGATACTGTATTCCTCGAGAAGCTGGAGAAACCAAGTGTCATGAAGTCAAAAGTGATAGCTAGCACATACCTAGGTCCTTCTTGGATGGATCCAATCGTTGCTTACCGGAAGGATGACACCCTTTCCAAAGACAAGACTGAAGTAAAGAAGAATAAAGGCTACTAGATTTTGGTTATCTCCAGACCAGAAGCTGTACAAGAAATCCTTTACTGGTCCATACCTTCTTTATGTACATCTAGATGGAGTACAAGATTTCTTATACGAAATACATGAAGGCATTTGTGGTGCACATACTGGAGGCAAGTCATTTGCCCATAGAGCAATCACACAAGGATATTGGTGGCCAAAAATAGGAAAGGATACATATGCATATGTCAGGAAATATAAGAAGTGTCAAATATTTGCTCCAATCCTTCATCAACCGGCATAAGAGTTAAGTCCCTTGACAAGTCCCTAGTTCTTTGCACAATGGGGCCTTGATATAGTTGGCAAATTCCCTATTACGACGAGAAATATAAAGTGGCTTGTGGTCGGCACTGATTGTTTTACTAAATGGGTTGAAACTGAGCCACTAACACAGATCAAAGATATTGACACGAGGCCTTCTGTTTGGAAGAGTATTATTACAAGGTATGACATCCCTAAGGTACTGATCTCTGACAATGGAACACAGTTTGATAGTAAACTTTCAGAGAGTACTGCTCTAGATACGGAATCAAGACTGTATATTCCTCACCAGCCTATCCTCAGAGCAATGGATAAGCTGAGGCATCAAATAAGGTCATCCTTAATGGCATAAAGAAGAAGCTAGAAGCTGCTAAGGGTAAATGAATAAAAGAACTTCCATCTATCATATGGACTTATAGAACTACAGCCAGGAGATCAACTGGTGAGTCACCATTTCTGCTTGCTTATAGAGTGGAAGCAGTTATTCTTTTGAAGGTGGGTATGCTGACCATCTGTACCCAAGCATTTGATCAAAGAGAAAATGATCGAGTAATGAGAGAGAGCTTGGATTTACTTGAAAAACGTAAGGAAATGGCTGCACTGAGGTTGGCCAACTACCAGTAAGAGACAAAAAGAAGGTATAATTAGAAACTCAGAGCGAGAGAGTTCAGGGTTGGTGATTTTGTTCTGAGAAAATTGTTGGGGGCAAGGAAAGATCCTACTGAAGGAAAGCTCGGTGATAACTGGGAAGGACCATTCTAGGTATCTGAAGTGCTCGGCAACGGTGCATACAAGCTGACTAACTTGGAGGGCATTCATATCAAGAGGCCTTGGAACTCTACTCACTTAAGGTTGTTTTATATGTAAGTTTTTAATTTTATTGAACACATTTGTCTATTAATAAAGTGTTTTCACAACAGGTTTCCTAAAAAGATGACCAAAAAAGGAACACCTTACTGGGTTTTCTTCCCAATAAGGTACCAAAAAAGAAACATTTTACTGGATTTTCTTCCCAGTAAGGTATCAAAAAGGAGCACCTTACTGGGTTTTCTTCCCAATAAGGTATCAAAAAGGAACGCCTTACTGGGTTTTCTTCCCAGTAAAGTATCAAAAAGAAACGCTTTACTAGATTTTCTTTCCAGTGAGGTATTTAAAAAAGAGTGCCCTATTAGGTTTTCTTCCTAGTAAGGTATCAAAAAGGAATGCCTTACTAGGTTTTCTTCCTAGTAAGGTATCAAAAACGAATGCCTTATTGGATTTTCTTCCCAATAAGATATCATAAAGGAACGCCTTGCTGGGTTTTCTCTTCAGTAAGGAACCATAAAAGAATTGTATTACCGGGTTCTCTGCCCAGTAAGGTCCAATAAGGTATCTTAAAAGAAATACCTTACTTGGTTCTCTTCCTAGTGAGGTTTCGGAATGAGAAAGCCCCATTGAGCTCCTTCTCCCACTGAGGTATCAAAAAACCACTTCTAAACGAGGATTAAGTTTGGCCAACCACATTTAACACAATCGACTGCTTATTGAGTATGTCAAAAAAGATTTGTCTTTAATCATTTTGGCAAAAGTTAGCTAAAAGGAAAAACACACAAAATGAATGTTCGATTTGGTGAATTATTCCATTGAAATTGAAGACTTTTCATAAACACAGAACAACAACTGGGAAATTTTATAAAGTATGGGAAGGGAAAAGTCGGAAGAATTCTATTAACTAATTAGGAAGTTGTTCACTTGCTGAAGAAAATTTCTCAATTAATTTGTTTGGCATTACTTAAGCTCGGCATAAAGGAGAACACTAGCAAGAAGGAATTACAAACAATATATGAGGTAATCATACAGAAAGAAAAATATCATTCCGTTAATCTTTTAGAAATTTACAAAAGTTCTACTGTACATTGGGAAATCCTGATTACATGTTACTCTTTATACAACTCTTAAGATAATTAATGCTGAGGAGAATGTTTGTCTTAGGACACCACTTTGTCAGCAATATTCTCTATCAGGTCTTCATAAATCTTGACGAACACCTCATTAATGAAAGATTCCATCTTTTGTTCTTCAGTAACCAAAAAGATATCTCTATAAAATTCTACGAGTTGATCAACCATTGGCGAGTAAGGGTCATTGAAAAGCAAAATCAATTCAAGTTGTATAAGGATAGATAATATATTCACTTGAGCAAGCAAAATCATAAAAAAAAAAAAGAAAAGTTCATTCATTGATCTCGAGAAATGTCTTACAAAGGAGTAAATACATAATCTTAGAATAAAAGCCTTGAGATTTAAAAAGTAAAAAGGGAAAACAAGAAGGATCCTAGTTCTAACTCATCGGTTTGCTGCTTGGAGGAGCCTTGATTAGTAGAAGAGAGTGCCTTGGCCGCTATCATCATGCTCCTTAAAGTTTCATCATCTATGTTAGACGGAGCAAATAGATTCTCTCATTCCGCGTGCTCAGGGGTCTTTCCCTCTTCTATCTTCTCTACCCCAGATGTTTCATCTTCTTCCTTCTTAAAGCTGAAATGGGGAATCGTGCTGTACAGGATAGGGAACAGAACATCCCTATAAGTTTGGGAGGTCGGCTCAACACCAATTTTTTCATAGCAACCTCCCAACCTTCTAGGAAGTTCTCGTTCATGGCATTCTCCATTTGACTAAGATAATCCTGAAGTTGATCCTTCAGGTCCTTAGAAGATTTCTCCTCGCAAGTTTTTAAGGCTTCCGAGGAACTTCTAACTTCATGTTTCAACTTAGAATTATCACTCATCAAAGTGAAGTATTCCAATTGAACCTTCTTAAGCTCAGTAGATGTCCCCTCATGGTCGGTCTTAAGTTTTGAAACTTCACCTTGGGCCTCAATAAGTTGGTTGGTCTTCTCCACCAGTTCAGCATCTTTGGTAGCCAAGGAAGTTTCCATGTTTTCAATTTGTTTCTTGCCAGTTTCAAAATTTTTCTCCATCCTCCTCTTCTTTTTTTTCCAAAGCTCTGACTTTGAATCTGAGGTCGCGGAGGTCACTATCATCTCTGCCAACCTTATCGTTCATAGCTTTGAGCCTGTTGACTATTTCAAGGGAATAAAGGCTTGACTACAATTAAGAAAAAGCATTATTAGAATAAGATTGGTCAGATAATACACATAAAGAAGGAACTATAAAGGGATGATTACGGATACGATATTCTACATCAACGTTTTGCATAAGTCCTCTGGTCTGTGAGCCTTGATGTTGTGAAGGTCCCTTGGTGTGAAAATTCCTTTAAGGAATTCTTCTGGATGGTTTAGCGCAGAATCTCGAACAGTAAAAGGATGTCTGGAGAGAAACTCAAAGCTCGACACCTTGATATTGTGCACAAATGGTTCTGAGTCTCGCACCAAGTTTGGACGAAAGATGGTTTGAATGGGAATTTGTGAAGGCAAATCCGCCTGAGACGATGAAGTGTATTCTTGAGGGAGCGTCTCTCGGGGAAAATCTCCTGACTTCTCTTATGAAGATTGAGGGATTTGGGTTGAAGCTGCTGCCTCTTCTTCAACCCTCTGTCGTTTCTGGATCGGAGATACATCTTCCTTTGGGATTTAGTTCGTTAAGAAGAAGTACCTTTGGTGACCTTTTTTTAAGTGTTTTCCCTCATCTTCTTCCTCCTCTCAAGCACCATTTGCCTGAGGCTTTGTTTGGGAGTTATCTCTTCTCCAAACATTTCAGTGAAAATCGGTTCAATAGTCCTCTCAGGAAAATAAGCAGGAACACTAGTCATTACGGTTGGGATTGTAAGGAGATCAGCAATTGTTAAAGCAACGCTGGGTGTTGGGTTCCAAACTGGATGATGTTTACGGAAGAAGTTCTACTTTTGTTCTTCTGGCCACGCAAACCATTTATGCAAGACATCAGTGGCTTCTCTGATACTAAATACTTGTGGGGGAGAGACAAAAGGACTTGTACACTGGGACGTAGTCCAAACAAATTGGCGCTGACCTCGCAAAATGAAACGTATCCAGACCTCCTAATAATTTTTTGATCATCTGCATACAAATTAGAGGTTAAGAAGTCAAATATTTATAATTCGATAAGGAACAATATATAGAGAACAAGAATGTTAAGTAACCTAGTCCAAATAACCGAGCTGTAATCTGAGGAAAATGATCTTTCTCGGGGCTGTGTATTCAATGCCCCGAGATAATGCAAAAGTCTTCTTCCATCCCTTTGATGTTATTTGGGAGCATATGCACGAGTAACATTTCAGGTCAGGTTGGGACTTTAGGTACTACTTGTTTTCTCCCTTCCCAACCCTTTGAATACTATAACAGTATAAAAAGTCCTACTCAGTAAGGTGGAACCCATACCTACGGTTTGTTGCATCTACCCCATTTACTATCCTATAGAAGTTGTGAGAAACCTTTTTGGGAGAGAGATTCAACCTGAGGAACATGTGACGAAGAAAAAGGGAGACGGGAAACCTAAGACCCCCCTCAATTATAGCAATTAGTGGAAAAACTCCAACTTCAAGCTCTAAATCTTTTGCTAACCTAAAACCCATATTTGCAGGGATATTATATCTTTCCTTGAAGGACTCAGTCCCCTCTCTTTTAATTTCTTCAGCTAGTCTACCCATTTTATGAATCAGAGCCAGAAAACAGAAAAAATGAAAGCAAATTGAGAAGCAGGAAGCACTCACCCTAAACGAAGTCAAAGCGCAGATTAAAGACGAAAACGACGAGAATGGAAGTGATTTTACATAGAAAGCGAAGAAATTCGGGGAAACTAGAAAAATTGATAAAGGCAAGAAATAGTGGCATATATACACATACAAAGGAAAGAGGAGGGAAACGATCAGATTATTATTTATCTATTGTTTATTTGAATCGAAATGAAAATTAATGGGGCTATTGAAGCCGCCTTTTAGGGTTTCGAGAAGAGAAAAGCTTATGAGAAGGTAAAAAGTCGCTTACGTGTTACTAACTGGAATGATGTGATTTAAATTTTAAACTGTTTTGCTACTCTGCTCGTGTACTCCCTTACCCGACCAGAGTATAAGCATAATGTTAGTACAAAAAACACCGTAACACGTGACAGTTACCCAAAAGAGACACATAGTAGTTCCTTAAATAGAGGTTGTCGAGTAAAAGAGTATGCCGAGCAGAAGAGTTAGGAATTTAACACTTATCCGACCATAAATATTGGGCCCTACACATAATAAGAGCTTTGATTATGCTCGAAAAGTGTAATTACAAACCTGTTAAAGTAGTAGATTTAGTTAATTTAAATCATAATTTTAATGTTTTGTTATTAGTTTGGACTTATGGTTTGGTTTTTCTCATTGCAGTGAAACGGATGAGATATTCTTGGAGAGTAATGAAGAAAACGATGGAAAAATAGTTGAGAGCAAAAATGAGGAAGAGCTGAAGCTTGGAGAAGATTTGAGGGAGTTATTCCAGGTTCACCGTCCGGACGCATAAGCCAACCGTCCGGACGGCCGAGAGTTTGAAGATCCAGAAAATTGAAGAAAATACACTACCGTCCGGACGGTGGTGTCGAGCGTCCGGACGGTAGACAGATATCTGAAGCCGCGGGATTTAACATTTTAGGGTTTCTTGTGTGCCTATTTAAAAGGGGCCTTGGCTCATATTTTCATATACTTTTTCCAGCCGTTTTAGGATTATTGTTTTTAAGTTTTCTTTGAATTTTAGAGAGATTTTAGAGAAGGGTTTGAGAGAATCCTTGAGAAGATGTTGCTGAATCTTATCATTCATCTTTCTTTCCTGGTATTTTCTGGTTTCTTGGGTATTTGTGAATCAATTCTCAAGTAAGTTTCAGTTGTTTCATCATTCTTTTCTAAATATAAAGATTTGTTTCTTGTTCTATTCAGAATTAGGGATTTGCATGTGAGTTTTTACGTACATTACATTGCTTTTGCATGAAGAGATCATTCTAGATTTAGGGTTTGTCTTGATGGTTTTATTTTCTGTTTTTCTTTAGATATTTTGATTTATATGTTTATGCATGTGTAGTTTAGAGTAGGAATTTACGTTTCTTGATTTTTTGCGAACATTAATTTAGGGTTTCGTGTTTAGATCTAATTTTGATATTAAATTTCAGAATATTAATTATGCATAATTTTAAGATGAGTGGCTAATTTTCTAAATCTTGGTTTAATATTCCAAAGTAGGATTAGGGGTATCAAGTAATTTAAAACCCTAGGGTAGTATACATATACGTAGATCCGTTATGTATATGAACCATATTTGGATTTTTACGATTAATTATGAAAAGAACTTTCGAAAACAAAAATCATTATCCATATTCGTTGAAATCACTGGAATTGGTTTTTGAGTCTTTAA
>JAVXUM010000021.1:7391124-7417218 GCA_035590655.1 Pouteria glomerata | reverse complement strand
TTGTTCGATTAAGAAATGGCACCTGTAGCTGTGGCAAGTGGGAGGTGCTTAGACTACCTTGCTCACACGTTATTGCCACTTGTGATCGAATACGCATCGATTGGATGCAATTTGTGTCAAACGTGTATTCAATTAAGTCATACCTTGACACTTACATGCCCGAGTTTCATCCCTTGGAGCATGAGGACTACTGGCCAAGTATTCAAACGCCCTTCTTTATCCCTAATCCCAATCTTCTTCGTGAGAAGGGTCGTCCTCTTTCGACGAGGTTGAGAAATGAGATGGACAGATCGGAACGCAGTTCCGCCCAACATTGTGGAATATGTAAACAACAGGGGCATGACCGATGCAAGTGTCCATCGAGGGCTTCATCTTCATCATCAGCCACTAGGTTTTTCCACTAGTTGTTTCCTTTAGAATTTTAAAGCGGTGAGTCACCGCTTCGTTGCGTTTGTTTGTTAGCTTTCCTATGATTTCCATGGAGGTCAGGTTCACGTCCCCCTCCATCATGTATTCATTTATTATTATTAATAAACTGGTAGGGGTCTCTGCCAAACCCCCCTCCCGCTAAGGAGGTTTTTTCTAAAAAAATAAAAAAAAACTGATTACTGTGCCTGGAATGTTCCATACTGATCATATCCCATAATTATAAAATATATTGTGAAGTAAATGCATGTACAATATAATAAATATATATCCTCTAAAATATATTCGTTTATGCTTTTCCATTTATACCATTTCTATAGCGAGATGTCTCATCGACGACGACATATGCTGGATCCTGGGCCGATAGATCCTCATGTACTCCACTCGTAGGCTGAGCATCGATCGACTGATATTTGGGAGTCCCCTATTCGGGTATGTAATTTAACTTCCTTTATTTTGATGTCATACGATTATTTTTTTAAATTTGGTTAAATTTGGTTAATACTTATTATTTTTTTACGATGCAGTTTGAGGAGGTCATTCGATGTCGGGCCTCACAGACTTGTTTACGGCAGATATTGGATCCACCCCAAGATCCCCGTGTACTGCAGCAGTTGCACAGGGTTGGATTTTGCGGGATATACCGATTGGGCCCTATCCATTTATATTGGCCGTTAATCACATCTTTGGTAGAGCGATGGAGGCGGGAGACTCATACTTTCCATTTACCCGTTGGCGAGACGACGATTACATTACAGGATGTGGAGGTGATTACGGGATTGCGAGTTGATGGTGACCCCGTGAGCGCGACAGATGAGCTACATGGACTCCTGGCACGACAGGCACTATGCCAGGAGCTACTTGGTAGGACCCCAGAAGCCGGTGATTTCAAGAGGGGCCGTTTGAAGATTAGCTGGCTGACGGAGCATTTTCTGGTATTGCCTGACCATGCTACAGATGTAGAGATTGAGTACCATGCCCGGGCACTGATTCTTATCATCATCGGGGCGCATTTACTGTCAGACCACTCTGGCAATATGGTGAAGACACATTACCTTCTATTACTCCAAGACTTGGATGATTGCGGTTGGCTAGCTTGGGGAGTAGCTGCGCTAGCCTGCTTGTACAGAGAGTTGTGCTCTGCCGCTACCACCCGTAGACCGATTTGCATACTTCAGGTAAAAAGTTTATGAAGTTACATAATTTTGTTGACATTTTACCATATGATTTCGAATAAACTAATACTTTCTTATAAATTTAGGTTTGGGCATGAGAGCGACTAGCACAGTTCAGGCCTGTCATTAGACGTCCCCCTCCACTACCTGATTATGCAGTAGAGGAATTTGGGCTCCCGGCAGATCCATGGGGGTGTAGATGGAAATGGAGCCTAGTAGTGAGCTTTGCTAGGCCACTGAGGGACTGCAGGGACCAGTTGACACTGATGAGGGATGATCAAATGACATGGTGTCCCTACCCGGCATCTATTTTGAGCAGGCTTCCAGTGTACTGCCGTGCTGGTGAGGTAGTGTGGCGCTCGACTTGTCCGTTGATATGTTACGAGATTGTCGAGTACCACCTACCCGGACGCGTTATGAGACAGTTCAGCCTCCGTCAGGTGATCCCAGTCGACTTCGACACAGATGTCCATTTGCACGAGCTGACTAGACGTGGCCGGGGAGAAGTTAATTGGCTACAGTACCATCAGCGTTATGTGGAGGAGGGGGTTCGACGACGAGACACTATTATCCACGGTGAGGATTTTGTTATGCCTATCCCGTTCGATGACCCTTATATGGAGTGGTTTCGTCAGATCACATGAAGTCACATTGCCCCACCCTCCCATGCGTCACCTGTTGGTTCTTAGCCCGTGGTAGCAGATATGTCCATTCTGGTATGATATTTTATGTAAAAGTATTTTAATAACGCATGTTTCATTTATACTTGTTGAGTTTGACTAATATAGTTTTTTATACATTTCAGGTTAATACCATTGTCAGCATGTATCGCGTCGCAGCTGCAGCACTCAATGAGGTACAGGAGCCAAGATCCATTCGGGCGCTACAGCACATTCTTGATCAAGCGAGGCCTGTGATCAGTGCAATCGATCATGAGGAGAGACTGTGGGGAGATGTTCACAGTAGCCAACCGGGCACATCTGCCCAGGCTTCATCATCACGCCCCATAAGATTACGACGTCTTGGTAGACGATCACGAGGACATCCCGTTATATATGGTCCTGACCCAGGCGATGGTCTTGGCGGAGTAGCTGAAGAGCCAGACATCCTTAACCCAGTCGATGGTTTCGGCAGAGAACCTGACCCTGACGATGGTTTTGGCAAAGTACCTGCATATTCAGCACCGTTTCAGGGACATATACCAGTTTCAGACCCCTGTTGAGTTACCGCTGCAAACCCCACCCCCGACTATGCAGGCATACACTTCACTCTCAGCTGATATGGATGATTTTTGGTCAGGGATTTTGCACATAGAGCCATTCTCTACATCCCCACTACCCGTATCACTTGCTAGACACGCAGCTATTGATCCATAGGCATCTGTGACGGCTCCCCCAGCTCCAGCGAAGTATTATACTCGACGACGTAGAGCACGACAGGCAGACATATCATCGTCGCACATTCCTATAGTTTTACCAGATGAGCATGAGCCACCAGCAGGAGAGGTACGTGCGGACGACGGATCGACAATACCACATGTTGACGATGCATCAGTCGAGGAGCCACTGATGCCACCACATGCTACAGTTGCAGATGTACATCTGCACCCAGACCGACCACGCCGTGCACGAAGAAAGCCCCGTTGTGGCATGGAGTGATCTTTTATTTATTTATTTTTTTTCTTTCTATCCTATTATATTTTTGTATATTTTTGTATCATATTCACTCATCGGGAAATTATCTTAGTTGTGGGAAGTTTTGCTTTACTTTGATTGTTTTGCTTTACTTTAGCTATCTACTATACATAATGCTTAGTTATGAATTTAAAGTAAGTTTTATTTTCTACCCAATAGTTTAGTAGTTCTAATGATTTAAAGTTAAGACTTCTAATTGTTTAATAGTTCCAATGAGGTACGTGTGGAAGACGGTCTGAAATTGTTTGGAGACATGGTTGTTGTATTATTGTTTTCCAAATGTTGGTAGTGTTAGAGTTGGTTGTATTTGAAATAGCAGGTTGAGCAGTGAATTAACGGGTTGCACATGGAAATGGCTGAGAAACAATTGGAGCTGGGGAGGGGTGTTACAGGGTGTCGTCATTAGCAACAACGACACCATGGGTGTCGGCAATTCTAACGACGGCATCAATTGGAGCTGGGGAGGGGTGTTACGGGGTGTCGTCATTAGCAACGACGACACCATGGGTGTCGGCAATTCTAACGACGGCATCATGTGTCGTTAACTCCATCTACGACATCAAGTCCCCTTTTGTAAATTTTTTCTTCTTTATTTATTTACGTATATTTTCGTTTATTATTATTAGTTACGTAAAAAAAACTCCAAATGTAACCTTCGTTTACAAAAATGGAACGCACACCCCGGGCCAAGCGGCCCCCGTTTCTTGGGTTGCCTCTAGCATATCGATTCATAATCATCATCACCAGTAAAATCTGAAGTCTTTTTGATAAGAAAGTGGAAAACGATAGATGGAGAAGCGGCAGAGAAACAAGAATCAGAAGAAGAAGAGGATCAATTTCGAGATCTCCATTCCTCCTGACGCCAACCTCCAAACCAGCTTTGCTCTGATGGTCGCAGCCCTTCGTGCGGCTAATAATACTGAAGCTGACGTCGCAGACAAGAAGAAGAAGAAGTACTTGCAGAAATCAAACTCTTTTAACCATCAACTCCAAATCCAAATCCTGAACCAACTGCGCCTCTCTCTTCTCTCCAAAACCCACTCTTCTTCTTCTTCTTCTTCTTTTTCTTCGTCTTCCTCATCTTCTCATGATCTGATAATTGTTAGTCCCCAGCTGGCCCTACCCATTCCCATCCTCTCCTTGCTTCCTGTTCTTTTCAATTCAAAGTAATAATCATTTTGGCTATTTGCACACTGTGAACCGATTTTGGTTAATTGCTTGATTGTTTCTTAATAAATGTGTTCATTTCTCCGAATTTTTGGATATTCTCTGTAGATGTGCTGAGATTGTCTCTGCCTGCGCGGAGTTTGTTGGGGCTGCCTCTCTTTTTTCATTGGAGATGAATGAGCAATTAGCTTCCGATGACAAGATAGTGTGCGGTCTGATTTCTGTCTTCCAAGTTTCAAAGTCAAGGAAGACACTGATCGCTGCTTGTAATGCCGTTCTTGATATGTCCACGACCTCTATTGGGCGCCAGCGCCTCCTAGAATTCTCAGCTCTCGACAATCTTATGTAATAATCTCTCTCTCTCTCTCTCTCTCTCTCTCTCTCTCTCTCCGTGAGCTTGTTTATACACACAAAGTATGTATTTTATATTGGACTTGCCATTTATTATTTACTTGTTCTTGATTGACTATTCATGTTTGTTTCTTGGGGTATCGGATTGGATAGGGTTATCCAATTCTTCATTTTTATGCTATATTTGATCAATTTTTTTTTATACATTTATATATTTATTTTTAGCAGGATAACAGCTCCCATATAACTAGGTAACATAATCAATGACATGCTATGAGAAATGTTATCCGTAGAAAAAATATATAATTAAATCTGGCATAAAAATTGGGGGTGGTTTCCTCAGGGCCACGTATCCAGAAAAAAAAATGTAATTAAATATGGGATAGACATTGGGTTCCTCAGAGTTACTGGTGGTTTACGCATTAATTTCAGGACCAGTCATTAATTTTAGGACCACAAGGATTTGTTGAGTTTTGTTCAAATTGCTTAGGCACATTATCTAAAAATATAAAAAAGGAAAAACAAATTAGTGAGTGGATTGCTATTTCCTATTTGGCCCCATGTACATGAAACAAATGTGCTGTTAATTTATAAGAATGTACGTAGACATTCCTCATCTTAAAAACTCTTGTTGTCGGGCCAGCGTAATGCTTCAACATTCACAACAATCTACAGTTCTATTGAACTATTTTTTGTTGACATTCAGCTATAGATTAATTTTTTCTTTTTAGAAGTGACAGCAGCAGCTTGACAAAATTAGAACATTTTTCCCCATGACATGTTGCCATTGTTAAATATCATTATGTGATGAGTGTTATCAATATATACCAATACCACATTATTTGAGAATGATGCGGAATCAAGATAATATCAATTATCCACGCGTTTAGGAGTAATCATAAGTCATAAAACACTCCCATGCTTACGAGGAGCAGAATGATCATAAGTCATAAACACTCCCATGTTTATAAGAAGCAGAAATTCCAACTATGTTGTCTTTGATTTCATTGGCTTTAGAATCATGAACATTACGGTTCTTTCATTATTTCTTCAGTTACTTGATCAATTTTGGCCTTTTCATTTCCCTAATGTTCCCAATGGTGAATGTGATCGCTCCTTGTTTATTGCCTTCAATATTATATTAGTGATCCAAGCCACATGATATGGCTTTAGATTATTTATTTATTTATTTATTTTTGAAAAATACATGATATGGCTTTTGATGGGGATCGACCTTCCAGTACCTTCCTTATGGTGTTGTTGGATACCACCAATGGACATACTTGGATTGATTCAAAGAGAGGGGATTGATTTTATTAAGAGTATGATCCTACATTCCAATGTAATTCATTTTGACTTTGTTATTATTAGAACTATAGGGGAATTTATTTTTTAGGAAGTGTTGGGAAGGAATTAAGTATCATTTGGAAAGCTAGGACTTTGTTCATTCAAGTTCGGTTCGGTTGTAGAAATGGTTGTGGAGACTAGTGGTTATGGGTAGGTGGTGGAATGGAAGGTCAAAATTGGTTATGGTTTCAGACCTCATTTTAGCAACGAGGATCCAAATTCATCGGGTTCATTAGGGTAATTTATTTTTAGGAGGTGTTGGGAAGGAATTAATTGGGAAGGAATTAAGTATCATATGGGAACCTAGGGTTCTTTTGAATGCGTTGGAACAAAAAAAAGGACCCAATTTAATCAAGTTCGGTTTTAAAAGTGATTGTGGGGATATATTGAGGAGACACTAGTAATGGAGGCTGGTGGCCCATCTCTTCGGCATTGATTGGGGAGTTTGGTTTTGGCATGACATTTTGTAGGGGAAGAAGAGCTTGAGGTGCTTTATAGATTCTTTGAATTGTGGTAGCAGAAATCTTGTGGGTTTGAGGTGAAGAGTGAAACTTCCTATGATCTCCTCACAAATCGCAAGTGTTGGTAATGAGATGGCATTTCCTTGGAAAGGTATTTGATTGCCAAATCCCTTATATAGACTGTCAATCTATGTTTTTTGATAAAATAGGAGGGGTAGCACAGTGCTCCCAAATTGGTTTAGTATTTACAAGGCAGAGGATTAGAGACTTTTTTTTTGGTTTTACCGTTGGTTTGTGAAATATTTCCCAGATTACTGTTATTAAGAAACTATTTAGAGATATATGGTTAATTAAAAACCGCGGTAACTATTAAGAATCTCGATTCTAAATGGAGAACCGTGTTATCAAAACGCGGTAATTAGCAAGAATCGCAAAATCGTCAAATAGAGATTCTTTCTTAATCAATACTAGACTGAAGACAAGTAAATAGAAAAATGCTCGTCTCCCAAAGCACTGGAACTAAAGAACGAACAGCCATGGACAATCGGCAAAACCGCCAGAGAAAAATGCTTCTGCTGTAACCCTACAGAAATACATATATGCTTGTTTATCATCACAAAGTGGTAGAATTAGATGATGAATGTGGCGAGAGAGAAAGAGAGAATCGGTCTACACCTTAAGATCTCCTCCGACAATGCCCCGCCATAGCAGCTCTGTTCCTTCTCTCCCCTTGGTGGTGACCCTCAACTGCATTGAGGACACCGCCCTAGAGCAAGAATGCCTCATCAGGGTCGCCGCCATGGAGCACGTTCCTCTTAGCCGCCTCGCAGAGGCGAAGATCGAGTCTGCCGCTGCAGTCATTCCCCACTCCATTGCCTTCCTCCCACGGGCTGCCCAGCACCGCCTCCAGCCCTGGCAGTTAGTCCTATGCCTTGGCTCCTCCGATCGCTCTGTTGGCTCTGTCGACTCTATCCTCGCTGCCAAACTCGGCATCTACCGACTCATCCACGTTGATGTTTAGCATGTCGAGGAGGTCCCTGACACTGTTATGGCCCTCTTCCTTGGCCCTCTCCGTCGTACTCATCTCCTGTCCCGCCACACCCTCTTATCCTCTGGCTGGCTTAGGTCCATCCAGCCCTTATGCCGCGGCATGCGCCGATGCCAAGGCCTTGTTTTGGGGATCATTTGTAGATCTGCTTTTGGTAGGTCTCGAAGCTTGGCATTTAAGATGAGTGTTCAATACTTCAGTGTGTAATAAGATGGCGTTTTTTCCGTACTGCGAAGACTTGCAGTATGAAATAGCGGTTGTTGTAGGCTGGCTGAAACCAACAACCGTGGTATGGTACTACAGTTTTTCGGCATCAATTTCCTAATTTGTTTCTCTCCAGCAGTTTTCTCTGAAATATTACGTAAATCAGCTGTAAAACAAAAAAAACTTGAGGATTAGACAGTGAACCACCTCTTGTTCTTTTGTCTTGAGAAATTTTTAGTTTTTCCTTGTATATTGTTATTGTGTACTGGAACCATAGCTATGTGTGGAGGAGACCCAAGCAAGCCTGGTTGATGGGGACCAAAATAAAAGATTTCGATTCAAATATTCCCGTCGCTCAGTTAGGAATTGAGGAGTATTGGGGGAATATTCCCATAGCTCATTTAGGAATTTAGTATTGGGGGAAGTGATTTATTCACTTTTCTTAGTTTAGGAATTGATTTATTTACCTTCTATAATTAAGTTATTTAGTTACCTAAAAAAATAAGATTTGATTGTCAACCCTAGCCTATATAAGGGCTAGGAATTGTAAGGGAATGGACCTTTGAATGAAAATGAGTTGAGATTATTTTTCTTAGTCATTATTCTCTTTGAGCTTGTTAGTTATTATTCTTTTCATTGTTCTTGTTCTGTTGTGCTACATCAAGTGGTATTAGAGCAAATCAATCAACAACCATCACTATTTGAAGCAGAATCTCGTCATTGTTCTTTTCAAGCAATTCCTAACCACTATTCTGACCAAACTCTCACTGATTTTTCCCTCTGAACCTGTGTTCGTCGACCAAAAAAAAAAAAAAAAACCAATTTTCATCTCCTTTATTGTTGCCACTGACTAACAACCCATCGTTGTCAGCAACCCCAACCACCTATGATGAGCCACTAGCATCCCTCATCGCCAACTCCTTCCCGGAGCAAATCCAGTGCTGATGAATGTCCAACGCCACGTTGTGTTCCAACCTTCATTGCAATCAGTGTGAAGCATCCTTTAGGTGACTAGAACTGGACCTTCGACCACCTCTAGTGAACTTTCGGCAAACTTTTGTCGACTTTTTGGCTAAATGGCGACCCTAAAACGCTCCGAATTATGTTTCGTAAGAGTGCGTTCTCTATTTGAAGCTATGCTTAAATATTCTAGTTAGTTTATAAAGATATCAAATTTGCATGATGGGTTCTCTCTAACCTACAATTATTAGAATTCTTTTTGTGAGATTACAGTTATCAGAAAGCCACCATTTCCCATTCCTCCATACCCCTACTACCATAAATTTGCATGTAATCATACTGTTTTTTTTTTTTTTTTTTGTTTATTAATAAATTGCATGATTTTAACGTTTACTTTGGTTTAGTTCATAATCTAGTTACTTGTTTCAATTTGAGTTGATTTCAGCATAAATATTTTATCTCAAACGTCAGGTGGATGATCAAAGGGGTAACATCCCTATTTCTCCCGAACAAATGCTAGATCCTTCCTGTAGTTCCACTAGTTCTGTTGGATTTTATCCAGATGGCCACAACCAAACACAGTTTCCTCGAGGTCCTTATGGGAGAGACATTGAGGATGATGCAAACTTTGTTCTGGGTTATGGTAATGGATTCTCTCAAGTCGATCGTGTCACGGATCATAAGCCGCACGAGGGTAACTATGGGGTTAGACCACCGATGCAATACCCTTGAAACTGCCATGATGAGTTTAACAATATGGTCAAGGCTTTTAAGGTTGAAGCTTCATCCTTTGATGGACAGTTTGACCCCGGTGTCTTTTTTGATTGGCTTCTTGAGATTGAGTATTATTTTTGGTGGTATCGTATGTCTGACTTGCATCAAGTCATGTTTGCCCAAATGAAGTTAGTCATCTCCATCAAGCGGTATTGGCAGCGTGTCCAGATTGAGAGAGAGATTTGGGGCCCCCCATTAATTGTTGGATTGATATAAAAGTTAAATTGTAAGAGAAGTACCTTCTTGCCTAGTATAGGAACCAATTGAATGATCAATTAATGAACTTAAGGCAAACATCCCTTAGTGTCATTGAGTACATGTCTAGCTTTGAAGCTCTCTTTATGAGATGTGACCTTAGGGAAGAATCTTGGCGAACTGTGGGTTGCTTCATTAATGGGTTGTGACCAGAACTCAAGAAAGAGGTTATTCTATTTTCCCCAAAGTCACTAGAGGATGCTTTTCATAAGGCTTTATCTATTGAGTAGCTGTATAAACTTTCTACCCCTAGACAGATGACCTCACACATAGGGCAATCCCAACAATCTAAGTCATTCTCTTCTCAAAGGCCTAGTGGTAGTTTTTAGTTTGGATCAATTGCTTCACAGGGAAGTAACAATCCTGACTCAGTGAATGAAGGAAAGCAAGGTACTAAGTCTACTTCCTCTGGGTTCCGCACTTGTCACTTCAAATATTTAATATTATAACTGTCACAAGAGGGAAGCTCAGTGTCCACAATGAGCACTTATGCTCGATCCGATTCTAGACCCATTCCCTGAGTCTGATGACTGTGAGCAAGTTGATGGTCTTGATCCTAAGGATGAGTGTGAGGAACAAGGGACCGAGGACGAATTCCATCCTAGTGTTATGCGGTGCATCTTATCAACCCCTATGAAGGAGGAAGATTGGCAGCGCCCTAGCATATTTAAGACTTTCCTTAAGTGCGGACTAATATTTGTAAGATTGTCATACATGGGGGAAGTACCATGGATGTAGTTTCCACTCGAGCACTTAGTAGGCTTAAGCCAGAGCCATATTCCCATCCTTTTAGAGTCGCATGGGTAGACATAACTAGTCTTTGTGTTACCCACAAGTGTTTAGTCCTTTTCCAGATGGGAAGTTTCTTTGATAAAGTGTGGTTTGACGTTCTTCCTATGGACGTCGCATGTGTTACTTGGTCACCCATGGATTTATGATGTGGATGTGGTGCATCATAGGTGCTCTAACACTTACTCTTTTTGGTAAAACCATTTAGTTGAACCTTGTTAAGCCTAGGGAACAAGAGTTAGTCTGGTCTATAGACTAAGTCCGTCTTTTTTTTACCTCCCAAAGAGACACACCATTCAGTTGTTGAATAAGAAAGACTTTGAGAAAGTTGGGACAGAGTATGGGTTTGTTTTAGCTCTAGTGGTTGAGAGTGTTTTCCATGTCCAACGTGCAAGTCTTGTAACCCTTGACCCTGAACTTGCTTAGTTGCTTGAATAGTTTAAGGATGTGACACCTACAGGTCTCTTTAAGGGACTGCCACCTGTGTGAGATATTCAGCATGACATAGACTTTATTGTTGGATCTCAGTTGCCTAATTTACCTCATTACTTGATGAATCCTAGTGAGTGTGTTGAACTGCAGAGACAAGTAGGCGAACTTTTACAAAGGGGTATTCTTAGAGAGAGTTTTAGTCTCTGTGCTATGCCTGCTTTATCAACCCCGAAAAAAGATGGGTCATGGAGGGCTATCAATAAGTTCTTAGTCAAGTGTAGGTTTCCCATTCCCTGTCTCGAGGATATGTTTGATTTATTGGCACGTTCCTCTTGGTTCTCCAAAATCAATCTTCATAGTGGCTATCATTAGATTCGCATTAGGCTTGACGATGGTGCTATCAATAAGATCACAGTCAAGTGTAGGTTTCCCATTCCCCGTCTTGAGAATATGTTAGACCTATTGGCAGGTTCCCTTTGGTTATCCAAAATTGATCTTCGTAGTGGTTGTCATCAGATTCGTGTTAGGCCTAGCAATAGTGAAAAACAGCTTTTAAGACTCCTGATGAATGGCTAATCATGCCATTTGGATTGTCCAATGCCCCTAGTACCTTCATGAGGGTCATCACTCAAGGTCCTACGCTCTTTCTTGGGAAAATTTTTGATGGTATGCTTTGATGACATATTTATCTACAGTAAGACCAAGAAAGAACACTTGGGTCACTTTAGGCAAGTCCTTGATGTTTTGTGGACTGTACAACTTTATGTCAACCTCAACAAGTGTTCGTTCGTGCAGTCTCAGGTGTCTTTCTTTGGGGTCATTGTCTCTGACGAAGGAATAGTAGCGGATCTTGAGAAAGTTAGGGCTGTCCATGATTGGCCTGAACCTAAGACTATTTCAGAGGTTCGTAGATTTCATGGACTAGCCATATTCTATTGGAGATTTGTTAATGGTTTTCGGTATATTATGGTTCCCATCACACATTGCATTAAAAGGGGAATTTCTAGTGGACTGCAGCTGCCAATATGGCATTTGAGGAAGTTAAGAAAAGGATGGCCGAAGTGCCCTTGTTTGGAGGCATCTTGACTTTTTTAAAGTTTTTGAGGTTGTGTGTGATGTCTCTAGGGTATGTATAGGAGGTGTTTTGAGCTAAGAGGGTTGACCAACAGCATACTTTAGTGGAAACGACTCTAGGAAATGATACTCTACCTATGATAAAGAGCTGTTTGTTGTTGTGCATGCTTTGTGGCATTGGAGGTATTATCTCTTAGCACAAAAGTTTGTTTTATACTCTGACTATTGTTTTATATTCTGACCATCAAACTTTAAATACCTTCATTCCCAAAAGAAACTGAGTAATAGCATGCTTTGTGGGTCGAGTTTCTTCAAGAATATACCTTTGTTCTCAATCATTGCGCAAGTGAAGAGAATAAGGTTGCTGATGCTTTGAGTAGAGTTGCTCTCACTTTGCAGTCTATGAGTGTTAGTGTCATAGGTTTTGATAGGCTCAAACATGAATACCCGACTTGTCTAGATTTTGGCCTCATGTTTCAAGAAATCCAAGATGGTAACCGTCGTGAGCTTGTTGATTTTATTATTAGAGATGTTTACTTGTTTTGTGGGTTCTAGTTGTGCATTCCTTGTACCTCTATTCGAGAATTTTTGGTTTGGGAGTTACACGCAGGTGGGTTAGCTGGTCATTTCGGTCGGGATAAAACTATCGCTTTGATTGAAGATAGGTTTTACTGGCCCTTCTTAGAGAAAGAGGTAACTAGAATGGTTTCCCAGTGTCGCACATGTGAGGTAGCTAAGGCTGAGAAGCAAACTTCTGGGTTGTATCCACCTTTACCTATCCCCCATGAACCTTGGAGGGATGTCAGTATAGACTTTGTGCTTGACTTACCTAGGATTACTAATGGTCATGTTCCATTATGGTAGTAGTTGATAGGTTTTCTAAAATGGCCCACTTCATTCCTTGCACCAAAACACCTAATACTTCACACGTGGTTAAGTTGTTCTTTAGATAGGTTGTTCAACTGCATGGGTTACCCACTTCCATAATGTCAGATAGGGATGTTAACTTTGTGAGTTACTTTTGGAAGACTTTATGGAAATTGTTTGGTACCAATTTGAAATTCTAATCTACTTTTCATCTCCAGACGGATGGGCAGACTGAGGTAGTCAATAGAAGCTTAGGAGACATGCTTATGTGTCTAGTTGTGGACCGTCAGGGAACTTAGGATTTGTTACTCCCTACTGTTGAATTTGCCTACAATAGCTCTGTCAATCGTTCCATTGATAAGAGTCCTTTTGAGTTTGTTCATGGTTGACCCCTCGCCAGACCTTATTCTCTTGCCCTCAGATGGCCGACCATCTCAATCAGCTGAATCTTTTGCCTGACATATTCGTGATTTTTGTGTTGACGTTCAACGTAAAATTGTGATTAGTAATTTGGATTATAAATTAGCTGCTGATGTACCAAACCAAACCAAACTAAGCATTTTCTCAGTAGGTGAGGTCGGCTATATGGATTTGACGACGCCAATTAAATCTGTGTAGAGCCATGTTCTCCGTTAGATCCATGTAGGTAAAGTTATGCTTAATAGTTTCTTTTCAATTGCTCTTGGGTCTCCCTCTTCCTCTTCTACTCCTGACAATCTCCATTCTTTCACACCTTTTAACAGGTGCTTCTGTTGAACGTCTTTTAATATGGCCGAACCATCTTAATCGATTTTCTTTTATTATCTTTAATCATTTCCAATTTTATCTCTACTTGTGATCCCGCACATCCATCTTAGCTGCTGATGTACATCGTCGCAATATTGCATTTAATGAAGGGGACTTGGTTATGTTTCGTGTTCGCCCAAAGCGTTATCCTAAACATTCCTTCAAAAAGTTGCACGCTTGTGTCATTAGACCTTTTCGTATCCATAGTAGATTGGGCCTTAATGCTTATTTAATTGATTTACCTGATGATATGAATATTAATCCAGTTTTTAATGTCGAGGATTAGTTACCTCACCGGGGCAAGTTCGAGCCTCCAGTTTTTCCTACGGGTGCTTTTGCAGGTACCTCAGTTGGCTCTTTTGTTTCTTCACCAGTACTAGTCATTCCACCTCTTTAGTAATCAGATATCGAGCAGATTACTGATATACTTGATTTTGAGACCATTATTTCTCCTCGGGAGGCTTGCAACATTTTCTTGTCAAGTGAAAGCATTGACCAGATTCTGATGCTACTTGAATTTTTGAGGAGGAGCTTTGTTGCATTGATCCTTAGTTACTAGAGTACTATCTTGACAAGCACTCTGCAGAGCAGAGTTCTCTTCAGGCCGAAGGGAATGATGGGGACGAAAATAGAATATTTCGATTCAAATATTCCCATCTCTCAACTAGGAATTGAGGAGTATTGGGGGAATATTCCCATGGCTCATTTAGGAATTGAGTAGTAGTGGTGGAAGTGATTTATTCACTTTCCTAAGTTTAGGAATTGGTTTACTAATTGTTTTATTTACCTTCTATAATTTAGTTATTTAGTTACCTAAAAAAATAAGATTTGATTGTCAACCGTAGCCTATATAAAGGCTAGGAATTGTAAGGGAACGATACCTTCAAATGAAAATGAGTTGAGATTATTTTTCTTAGTTGTTATTCTCTTTGAGTTTGTTAGTTATTATTCTCTTCATTGTTCTTGTTCCGTTATGCTCCATCACTGGTTGATTGCCCTGGTTCCCTTATCTGGTGTATTTGGACATATAATGATGCTGAGCTGCCAATAACAAATGGAAATTATTTTGGTTTTCATTTGTTAAACAATGTGGGTTAGAAGATTGTTACATGTCCTTGTTTTTATTTGTTAATTTAATATTCATGTTTTTTTGGAAAGAGCTCATGTTGATTAGCTACAGCTCTGTTTTTCACACCCCAGTGGCTCTTTTATACCTAGGATTCCCGAGGCTGAAGAGGACATGGGCATTGTAAACTTGACCATATTTGATCAAACTATTTTGTAAATTCGGGGACAGATATTACAAAAAGGTTCTTCCCTTCTTCCTCTGCCTCTTCTTGTTTTTCTACAGTGTTGTCACCATCTCACCTCAAAGATTAAGCTTTTAGGAAGGGGAATAACTTTATCATTTATATTGACTTATTTTCTTATCAGCTCCAAAAACTAAATTCTGCCTTGTGTAAACTTTCCAGAGTATGATTAAAATCTAGATTTCAAATCACTGCTTATATAGTTGGAATTCAACATAGTTCACAAGAACATTTTGTAGTCTAAGTAAGAGGGGGAAGGTTAAGGATCTATCCAGTGTGAGATATCACATTGTTTGAGGATCGAATTAACTTTTTTGAATGAGTCAAATACGTGAGACCATTGATTGTTCTTTTTTTTTTTTTTCTTTTTCTTTTTCTTTTTTGGGTGTTGGTGAGGTTTGAATTTAAGACATTTTACTTGCTCTAATATTGTTGTAGTGTTAGTGCCATCTCACCTAAGAGCTTAAACTGCTAGAGAATGGAGCAACTTTGTAACTGATATTGGCTTATTTTCTGTCAGTTGTTTTCATTTATTTTCTTTACCTTGTTTTCATCTTTTCTTTTCAATTGAAGCGTCTTATCTAATTTGATTGATGAATTTTACAAAAATACTTCTCACATTTTGAATGTTTTCAACCTTTTCCTAAATTTCCTTCCCCATTCTGGATGTGTTTACTAATTTCTACTTTATTGATAATGCAAATCATGCCCTAAGTTGTCTTAGTACCTATACATACAAAAAAAATGTCTGACTTAACATCTCTTAGTCTTTGCTTCCTTCAGGTCCCTACATCTTCAACACCATTGGTATTTCTACTTAGCGGGGAAAAAGTAAGTGAAGGCAGACTTAGAATAGGGTTTAAGGAAGATGAGCTCCCAATATTACTTCTCGATGCTGCAGTTGCTCTCATTAACACTTGTAAAATTGACCAATTGGAGAAGATCCCAAATAAGCTCTCGGAAACTTTATTGGCCTACTTGAAAAAGCTGTGGACAAAAGTCCGTTCACAAATGGTGTCTGGCACCATCCTGAAATACAGTGAAGAAAGACATTTCTGTGTGAGCAATATTAGGGCAAATAATCTAGCAGAAAGCATTTTCAGGCTCTCTTTTTATGCTGATCAACTTACCTCACCTTTCCACATGAATGTTATCAGCAGAAGCATTTTCAGTCGGGATGGGTCTAATTTTGAACATTTTGTATTGAACCACTGGGAGGCATCACCTTTGCTTATAAGGAGGCTCTCAAAGGTTTTAAACGAGCAGAGTGATATTTTTAGTTCTTTTAAACAGTCTTTCAAATTTGATGAATCATTTCCTTCTTTTCTTTCTATAATGCTTAAAGATCTTATATCTTGTCCACCTATTGCTTCGGATGAACTAGACATCCTTTGTTTCCTAAAGGAGGTGGGAGGTCATTTGGGTTTCCCTATGATTTACCAACAGGACATACGGGTCCTGAAAGCACATAATTTAGAAGGGGAGAGACATTTTTTTCGGGAGCATTCAAGTTCTCACTGCTTCCAGGATCCAAAGTTTCTCTATATTGATGATATTTTGAGATGTGAAGAAGCATATAAAGAAGGTTACACAATTGCTCTGCGAGGCTTGGAGTTCCACTTTGGGAGCGTTGCTGCTATTGTAGATGGGTTAACCCATCTGTTTGGTCAACCATCAGCAGGTGTGAATATGTACCTGACACCACCAAATTCTCAGGGTCTGGCTTGTCATTCTGATGATCACTGTGTGCTTGTATGCCAACTTCTTGGAGTCAAGCAGTGGAGAGTTTTTCCACAGTCAAGTATCCAGTTACCCCGCTTGTATCAACCAATTGACAGAGTGCATGGGACTGATAGTTCGACATTGGAGCGATGCAGACAATTTCTTCTGAGAGAAGGTGATATTTTGTATATTCCTAGAGGTTTTCCTCATGAGGCGTGTACCATTGCTGATACTGACAGACCCAATGAGACAGCCGAGTTCTCCTTACATCTGACACTTTCTATTGAGGTGGAACCTCCATTTGAGTACGTGCCTTTCCTATTAGTTTTATTTTGGTTGAACTGAAAGATTGTTACTCATTTACGTTCTTATACATCATTACTTCTTTAATGAACCTTTTCATTTGTAGTGTTATTGATGAAATTTTCGTGATCACATTGCCGAGTTTTGGATAATTCAATAATGAATCCAGCATTTTTTTGGTAAACAATTATGTCCTGCTGATACCACTGTTGGCTGTTTTTGTTGGGTTGAAACTTACCATGAAATGTGGGGTTTTTTTATAGGTGGTAAATTTAGTGTTAATTTACTGAAACTATGTGTACAGAAGCAGTGTTTTATGCTTTCAATATAGCATGCATACCCAGTTAGCTATCCGTCGTTATTAAGTTTTTTCTTTCTCATGGTAATAGTCCTTGATATCCAAAATGTCCCATCTAATGCTACTGTCTAATGTTTCTGATTGCGTTCCATTTATGCTTAAACCTCAATTACTACAGCTGACTAATAAGCATTGCTGGGCCATAAATCTGTCAGCAACAGTTAATCTCTTGTATAGTTATAATGCTATCAACGAGATAAAGCTGTTGGAACATGTGGGAGGGTTTGTTCCATACACTCTATGTGAATTCATTATGGAAACTGATACAAGCCAAGGAAGCTTGTTTTTAAATATGTAAACACTAGATGCCTTTTTTTTTTTGTGCTTTTCCCACATTGTATATGTTAGAATATAGGATTGATATAATTGATTGATATGATTTCCTTCTAGGATTGATAGAGGATCAATATGTTTTTATTTTAGTTTCCATATCAACTGTATTTCCTTTTTCTCTGTTTTCCTTATTTGATGTAAGACTTCAATTATAAATAAGATTCAAGGAGAAGACAGGAAAATAATTCAATTCTCTCTTTCTCTCTATTCTTTCAACTTAGTATCAGAGCATTCTAATTTCAAGGAAAAAAAAAAAAAGAGCACAGACGTGTGTCGGAGACTTATCTCGCCGTCGGCGACTCTCCGGCCATCGGCGTTGGTTGCCGACCACCACGGAAGGGTCGCCTACCGCCGACGACCGTCGCCCACTTGAGCCCGTCGCTTGAGAAGCATCGACGCGCCTCCACACGCAGCCCATCGTCAGCGCCTAGGTCCCACGCGCCCCCTCCTCTTTGGCGCGTGCCGGCGCATGGCTTCTCGGTGTCTCACCGGTGACAGATGCTGATGATTGCCTGATGACAGGGAGCCTTCTTGGTCGACGGTGACTCCTGATTGCTCCATCTGATGGTTCTTTGATGGCTGCTGGTCTTCGATCTACTGTTCTTTGGTCTCTGTTGGTTATTTGATATTCGATCTGCTGTTCTTCGATCTCGGTTGGTTCTTCTTCGATCTCGGTTGGTTCTTTGATGTTCAATCGATTGTTCTTTGATTATTGTTCTTTGACTTTTGTTGGTTCTCAATCTGTGATTTTTGTGGGTTCTCGATCTGTTCTTCGATCTATTCTTCAATCCAACTGGGCCTTGCTACTGTGCCGAATTTAATTACTGCCCCTTTGATGCCGTTGTGATGCTTATTGATGCTTTTTAGTGTCTCTCTAATGGACTTGTTTATCACTGCTGGCTCGTGATTATTGTTAAGTTTTTTTTTAGTGGATTTTGGTGTTCTTTTTTGTTTAAGACATGGCTGAAGGAAAAGTTCCTGCATCTGCTTTGAAATCAGTAGTAATGAAGGCTGATGACATCCCTCGATCAATTACTTCTAAGAAATTAAATGGGCTAAATTACTTAGCCTGGGTCCATGCGGTGAAGGTGTTTCTTCGTGGGAAGAAAAAGCTGAAGTTTCTTACTGATCTTCCACCCAAATCTGATGACAGTACCTATGATGATTGGCTTGGTGAAGATTTTGTTGTTATGAGATGGTTATAGCACAGTCTAGAACCTCACATTGCGACCACTTTAGAATTCTGTGATTCTTCAAAGAAGATTTGGAATTCTCTTGCAGACTCATTCTCCCAGCAAAGTAATGTTTCAAGAATTTTTGAATTATATGAACAGATCTTCACTACTAAACAAGCAGGTCGTCCTCTTTCAGAATACTATAGTATTCTAAAGAATCTATGGGATCAGTTGTTACAGCATAGGCCCTTTACTACAGACCTTGAGTAACAAAAGCGGCACTGGGAAGATTTTATGATTGTCTCTTTTCTCTCTGGGTTTGATTCAGATTTACGTGGTTTTAAAGATCAAATCCTTGCCAGTGAAACCTTGCCTACTGCTGCCAACGCCTACTCTCGCTTATTGAGATCATCTTTAGGATCAGTTCAGTCTACTACTTCAGATCCCTCTGCTTTGATCTCAAATGACACTGCTCAAGAAGTTTCCCGTGGCAGTATGCGAGGACGCGGTCGCACATTACGAGGTTCAGCTCGTGGTGGTCGTTCTTCTCAAGGGCGAAGAGATCGTAAATGTTCTTACTGTGGACGAATGAATCATACTGAACCATACTGTTGGGCTAAGTATGGTAAGCCTGATCAAGTTCACCATATGTCTGATAACCCTGCTCCTGTGGCTTCCACTCACTCAGAGCCTTCACCTATTATCACTGACCTTGCTGCTCAACTCAGTGAATTGATACAAACCCTTCGGCCATCTCACTCATCTGCTTTTACTGCTACATTAGCTAATTCAGGTAAATGTTACTTGCTTCCGCTCCACCTTCCTGGATCATTGATTCTGGTGCAAGCTCTCATATCTCTGGTAACTCTTCACTCTTCTCTCATTTAAATTCCATTTCTCATGTTGTTGTTCTAGCTGATGGATCTTCTCGTCCAGTATAAGGACAAGGAGTTCTGTTTTCCCATTCCTTACTCCATTTGCCTCAAAGTTTTTATGTGCCTAATTTTTCATTTAATTTATTATCTATTAACCAGTTGACTGAAACCTTACATTGTTCTGTAACCTTTTCCCCTGCTTGTGTGTTTCAGGACCTCCAGACCAAGAGGACGATTGGTTTGGGGCATGAGAAAGGCGGACTCTACTACCTGGATACTGCTAGTCTTCCCTCCACAATGTCACCAGTTTTGAGTGCAACTGTTTCTCCTATGCAATGGTATTTTCGTTTTGGCCATCCGTCTTTGAATAAATTGAAGTCTGTTATTCCTAATTTAAGTCTTTTATCGAGTCTCGAATGTGAAACTTGTTAACTTGGTAAGCATCACCGTAGTTCTTTTTCTAGTCATGGTGTCAGTCGTCAAGCTGAACCTTTTGATTTAGTTCATACTGATATTTGGGGACCTTCCTGCATTTTTAGTATCAATGGTTATCAATATTTCGTTATTTTTGTTGATGATCACTCTCGCATGACTTGGTTATTTTTGATGAAAAAGAGATCTGAACTGCCTTCCATTGTGACTCGTTTTTATAATGAGATTTCTACCCAATTTGAGAAACACATAAAAATTTTTCGCTCTGATAATGCTATTGAATACTTGCAATCTGTTATGGACTCGTTTTGTGCTGATCGGGCTATTCTTCACCAGACCTCTTGTATCCATACCTCACAGCAAAATGGTGTTGCTGAACGTAAACACCGTCATTTGCTTGATGTTGCTCGTACCATGATGTTTAATATGCAGGTGCCCAAACCTTTTTGGGGAGATGCTGTTCTCACTGCATGTTCTCTCATCAACCGTATGCCAACCACTGTCTTGAGTAACAAGTCTCCCTTCTCTATCTTATATCCAGATGGTAATCCTTTTCCTCTTACTCCTCGTGTCTTTGGTTGTGTGGCATTTGTACATGTTCTTGATCCTGGTTTAGATAAGTTATCTCCTCGTTCTCGTAAATGTGTTTTCTTGGGCTATTCTCGTACACAAAAAGGATAATGTTGTTATCATCCGGCATCTCGTCGGTCTTTTGTGAGTGCTGATGTTATTTTTTTTGAATCAATCCCCTTCTTCTCTGCTTCTGGGACTCATTTATCTCATGATCTTATCTTTAGTACTCAGGGGGAGTCCTATCCTGCTCGTGAGGGGGAGACTAGTCCTACCTTACCTTTACCTTTGTCTCATCCTTCTTTGCAAGAGTCTCCAGTGCAGGTATATCAGCGGAATCCAGAGACCCGTTGTTTCTTATGACCCATCTCAATCCACCGATTCGTCTGAGGTTCCAATCTCTGGCCCTTCTGCCTCTAATGATGATTTACCCATTGCTCAGCGTCGAGGTAAACGTACTTGCACACAACACCCCATTGCTAAATTTGTTTCCTATCATAGAACTTCTCCTTGTTTGTATTCCTTTGTGTGTGCTTTGTCTTCTGTTTCTATTCCAGTTTCATATCAAGCAGCTCTGTCTTCTCCTAGATGGAAACATGCCATGGATGAAGAAATGGAAGCACTTTATAAGAACCATACCTGGGAATTGGCACCATTACCTTCCGGGAAGCAATCCGTGGGATGTCGTTGGGTTTATAATGTTAAGTACCTCCCAGATGGCTCCGTTGAGCGCCTTAAAGCCCGCCTTGTTGCGAAAGGTTATACTCAGACTTATGGGATTGATTATCTGGAGACCTTTTCTCCCGTTGCTCGACTTAACTCTGTTCGCATTCTTCTTGCTGTGGCTGTGAGTTGATCTTGGCCTCTTTACCAGTTGGATATTAAAAATGCTTTTCTGCATGGTGAACTTCAAGAGGAGGTTTATATGGATCAACCACCTGGCTATGTAGTTCCTGGAAGTGAACACTTAGTTTGTCGGTTACGTCGTGCCCTATATGGTCTGAAGCAATCCCCGCGTGCTTGGTTTGATCGCTTCAGTGATGTTCTGTTGCAATATGGTTTGCAGCGGTCTACCTCAGATCATTCTGTCTTTACTCAGCACTCTTCGTCTGGTACAATTGTCTTAATTGTGTATGTTGATGACATCATTATCTCGGGGGATAACGTCACAGGTATTGCTGCTTTGAAGAATCACTTAAGTAAACACTTTCATACCAAAGACTTGGGCACTCTTCGCTATTTTCTTGGCATCGAAATAGCACGATCCAGTGCTGACCTCATGCTTTCCCAGCGCAAGTATGTTTTAGATCTTTTATCTGAGACTGGCTTACTTGGTTCTCGGCCTGTTGATACTCCCATGGATGCCTCTGTCAAACTTGATGCGACTACTGGTTCACCATTCTCTGATGTGAGTCGTTATCGCCGTCTAGTGGGAAAACTGATCTATCTCACAGTAACTCGGCCTGACATTATCTATGCAGTGTATATTGTTAGTCAATTTATGCACGCTCCTCGTTCCACACACTTTGAAGCCGTATGTCGTATTTTACGTTACTTGAAGGGTGCTCCTGGCCGCGGGTTATTATACCGCACTTCTTCTCTTTCGGTGACTGGGTATAGTGATGCAGATTGGGTTGGGAATAAAGATGATCGACGGTCGACTTCTGGTTACTGTACCTTTGTTGGGGGTAACCTGGTTACTTGGCGTAGCAAGAAACAACAAGTTGTGGCTCGTTCGAGTGCTGAGGCAGAGTACCGTGCTATGGCTCATACTACCTCTGAAATGCTCTGGGTTCGTTCTCTACTTCGTGACTTTGGTGTTGATGTTCCCACTCCCATGGCGATACATTGTGACAATCAAGCTGCCATCTTCATTGCAAATAATCCTGTGTTCCACGAATGTACCAAGCATATTGAGGTGGATTGCCACTTCATTCGAGATATGTTACTACGTAAAGAGCTGAGTACTCCGTTTGTTCGATCCTCTTATCAATTGGCTGATCTTCTCACCAAATCTTTACCTCGCTCGTCCTTCCAGAATCTATCATCCAAGCTGGGCATTTTTGACTTATATGCTCCAGCTTGAGGGGGAGTGTTAGAATATATGATTGATGATTTCCTTCTGGGATTGATATGGTTTCCTTCTGGGAATGATATCAATCACAGCTATATTTTCTATTTTCATTATTTTCTGTTTTTGTTGTTTCCTTAGTTGGAGTTACCTATTGATTATAAATAAGACTCAAGAGAGAAGAGGTGAGAACAATTCAATTCCCTTTTTCTCTTTATTTCTTTCAACTGTTGTAATGCAGAAAAGACCTCATTTTCTATTATCATTATTGATTTCCATGAAAAAGATGTTTAGATATATGAATTATTATTTCTAGGAAATTCAAGAGTATTAAAAGCATGTACGTCTCTTTGCTTCAAAAGTTAGTTATGAAATAACTCTAATAGCTCTACTTCACCTTAATCTAAGGTAAAAGACATCAAAATATTAATATATATCTACTAGTAAAAATATACATTTATGTTTATAATAAGTTTGCTTAATAATTTGCAATCAAAAGTAAATTTGCATCATTCTTTCTCAACACCCAATTAAACTAACATTTTCACGTGCAATGGATGTTTCGGATTCGAATGTATTATAGGTGTTTGATTCCCATTTTTATACTTTTCATAAGTTTTGATTTCTATTTTGTTATTATAACCTTTTCTATTAATAAAAAAATAAAAATAAAATGAATTTACTTGAATTTTTGAAGGAAGGAAGAACTTATTTGTCATGTGAATTTTTGAAGCAATTCCAATAACCCTACCTCACCTTAATATAAAATAAAAGATACCATAATATTGATATATATTTACTAGTAAAAATATACATATATGTTTATAGTAAGTTTGCTTAATAATTGCAACTCAAAGTAATTGATAAATTATCTTATGTTTCTTCAAAGAAGGGTATGTACAAGTTAGAAATATAGGATAGGGGCATGCAATGTCATCTAGCGTATCTAAGTGCGTGTATTTTATATTTATATACACTTTTTTTGTGATGTTAATTTCAATTTTTGTGCTCATGTTTAGTAAAATATTATTAGATTTATATTTTAAATTTTGTTTTTTGAATTCAAATTTATATTTTGATGAATAACCATAAATATAATGGTACGTAAATGATACACATAAAAACCTCATATGAACTTAATTCGAAATTACCAAAAAAAAAAAAAACTTAATTCGACATATATTTCAAAATATAGAAGTGTTAATTTTCTATAAAAATGATAGGATTTATGTGTCACTTATAAGGTAAATAAAAATTTATTCGTAATTTTTTATTTGTTTTACTATGACACCATTTGATATGTCAAAAAACACAAAAAAAAACTCTTAAAAACTTTAAATATTTCTAAAACCCATTCACTATATTACTGCATGAATTACAAATTTACATTTCATATCATTTTATCTCACTTTTTATCATTTCAAACACACTATATATTGTTTAGTCCATTTAATCGAGACATGTATTTATTTTATTCATTTCTATTTTTTTCCGGCCTACATTTTTCCCTTTTGTTTTTGCTCATGCGATTCCTGAATTATGGGATCCTCACCTTGTCCAGGCTCTTTTCTCGATCCAGTTCCTGGCCTTTGTGCAAAGAAATAAATGACTTTTTAGTTAGTTTTACCATGCTTTAGGGTGAGCTAGCTTGTCTGAAATAGGCCACATATATATATATATATATAATATTAATTTAAATTCCTTTTTATGGTTCAACCTTGGACATAGGAATGTTTTGAAGGCAACTGTAGAAATTCCCTGGGCAGGAGAAGTGAACTTCCACTGCACCCACCTCGACCACCTTGATGAGAACTGGCGAATGAAGCAGATAAATGCAATAATCCAATCCAGCGATGGACCCCACATTCTAGCTGGAGATCTCAATTCCCTCGACCAAACAGATTACTCGTCAGAAAGATGGACAGACATTGTTAAGGTTTGATTATTAACTTCTCTAATTCCGTGATAAAACACTAGTCGTTGAATAACACATATGATATATAGTTTGTCTTCTAATTAAGCAATTGATAGATACATACATGCATACATACATATATATATATAATATATCTATTTGTTCTCAGTATTATGAAGAAATGGGAAAGCCGACGCCAAGAGTTGAGGTGACGAAATTTTTGAAGAGCAAACGGTTTACGGACGCTAAGGACTTTGCTGGGGAATGCGAGTCTGTCGTCGTGACTGCAAAAGGCCAAAGTATGGAATTGTGCACAATGATATGAAGAAAAGGGGTCACTGTTCTTAATCACGTGACATTAAGATTGTGAGTCGTCTAAAATTAGATGATTCACAACAAAATTAAATTTAAAAATTTCTCACTTCTAACGTTGATCATGTGACACTGAAATTATGAATCGTCCAATCAAAATCGAATAATTCACAATAAAATTAATTTTAAAAATTTTTATGTCAATTCCGATGTTAGTCATACGTATGACATTAAGATTGTGAATCGTCCAATCAAAATTAGACGATTCTAAATAAAATTTAGTTAAAAAATTTAACCGTTCAATTTTGATCGAACACTTCACAACTCAATGTCACGTTACTTCCATTAACATAAAAAATGATGTTAGCCTCCTCAAGTCGGGGGAGGGACATTCTTGTAGCTGTGACTGTCCAATCCTGCCGGTTGATCTATGTGGTTCTTACTGAGGCTTCGCTTGGATGACAATGGAGATTGGTCAATCACGACTAACTGATTCTAGGTTTGATGAACCAAAGACAACTTTTCGTTACAAAATGGCTTGAATTTGTTTCTGAAATGCATGCAGGTGTGCAGGGAACTTGCAAGTATGGGACTCGGGTAGATTATATATTGGCTTCCCCGGACTCACCGTACAAGTTTGTTCCTGGGTCGTACTCTGTTTGTTCTTCGAAAGGGACTTCCGATCATCACATAGTGAAGGTTGACATATTCAAAGCAGATCGCAGCGCTCAAAATACGAAGCTACGGCAGCTTAAACAGAGAGTTGTAAAGATAACAAACTCTTCTTCTTCCTCGAAGGGTATTTGGAAATTGTAAAATTCTCGCAGAAAGGTTGGTCGGAAGTTTGAAACCCCTCCGTCTCTTCTTTTCGATTTTGCATTGCATCTGATTATTTATATAGGGAAAAA
>JAVXUM010000021.1:7375178-7391024 GCA_035590655.1 Pouteria glomerata | reverse complement strand
GGCAGTTGCAGAGATGAGAATGTTAAGATGGATGTGCGGGGTAACAAGGAGAGATAGGATTAGGAACGAGGAGATTAAGGGCAAATTAGGAATAGCGCCGATTGAAGAGAAAATGAGAGAAAATCGACTAAGATGGTTTCGTCATGTTAAAAGACGTCCAACGGAGGCACTGGTTAAAAGGTGTGAAAGTATGGAGATTGTCAAGAGTAGGAGAGAGAGAGGAAGACCCAAAAGCTGTTGGAAAGGAATTATTAAACATGACCTTGCCTATATAGATTTAACGGAAGATATGACCCTCAATAGATTTGATTGGCGTCGTCAAATCCATATAGCTGACCCCACCTAGTGGGAAAATGCTTGGTTTGGTTGGTTGGTTGGTTAGAGAGGGAGGCTAATTATGCTCTTTGATTTTTTACTATTATACTCTCTAACAAATGTTCTCATATTAGGAGTAAAAGCAGAGAAACAAATATTTAGTGGTTTGGCATTTAAAAGAGAAACCTATTTTCAAGATGAAGGGGCCATAAGGATTCACTTCTAGTCATTTTCAAGGTGAAGGGGCTATAAGGGTTCACTTGCAGTCAAATTGCTAAGCTCAATTCGGTTTTGACATTAATTTCTCTGTTATGCAGTTCTGTTCCTTCTTTTCTGGTTTGGGAACTTTGGCTTGCTAGGAATAGGTCCATCTTTGAGGGTATTCTGTCTTCAACTGCTGGGATTATTTCAAAGGTTAAGTTTTGGTTAAGAGAGGTTAATCGACGATTAAAACTTCTGATACTATTCTTTTCTGGGACTCTGTCTTTCTATCATTGGCATGCCAATTGTACAAGTGGTTGTTGAGAAACCTTCCTTGGTTAAATGGCTTCCGCCTCTTGATTAAGCTTAATGTTGATGAAGTCCCTAGAGGTAATCAGTCCTCCTAGTTACGAGGGTGTAGTAAGATGTTCTCCTAAAATTTTTGCTGCCTTCTCCAGCCTTTTCGGGTGTGATACTAGTTATATAGCTGAATTGTATGGTTGTTTAAATGGTTTGATAATTTGTTATCAATTGGATTTCAAGTAAATTTGATTCTATGCTGTTGGTTCATTGGTTGAATATATCAAAGCATCCTTTAAAAAGTTAAAAGCGTTGGAGAGATGTTTATATTTTGCTGGATTTGATTGAAATTTCTATTCTTCATGTGTTTAGGTAGGGAAATGGTGTAGCTGATGTTTTGGCCAAACGGGGGGCAGAGGATCACAATTAATTTTTTTTTTTTTTCATCTGTTTTTTGAGTTACCAAATGCAGCAAGAGGGATCTTGGTTCTTGATAAGCTGGTTTGCCTGTTTAGAGACATCCCTAATATTTGGTTGATTGTAGTTCTTTGGGAAGTATGCTTTAATCTCGTCATTTTCTGGTATCGCTTGGTGAGATTGTTGCTGCAGTTGTTTGATTGTTAGATGTAAAGGGAGGATTTTTTTGTTATAACCCATAAAATAGTTATTTATTTTATCTACGGATTATATTTTTGTATTAGGGAATTAGTTGGCAGTATTTAAGAAATAATATTTAAATTATTAATTTATTTCGTTTTGGATAAGTATGGACCATTGAATATTTTAACGAGATTTTGTTATTAAGATGTGACTGGAGGTCTGCCATAAGTTAAGTGAATGTGATAGCATGTGATTAAAGAAGTTATATATAGGATTGTATAGATTAGGGTTTTATTATATTTTATATTGAAAGAGAGAGGAAGAGAGGAGAAGAGAGAGAAAAAGGGTGCAGCAAGTGAAAGGAATTCCGCAGGTTAGTTTATCTATTTTTTTCCTTTGATGTGTTGGGTAAATATTTCAATTGAAGGAGGTGGAAGACTGATTAAAGATTGTGAATGTATGCATTTATATATATATACATGTGTAGTTGGTTCTCCTGGCATATTCAGGTTCCCAAAAAAAAAAAATAAATAAAAAATAAAATAGAAGAATGGTTGTGCTGCTGCACACTTTTTCATGGTTGCTTGATGTGTACATTTATATACACACACACATAAGGTTTATATTACCTTATTAGTTGACAGAATGTTAAAAAAAAACAAAAAAAAAAAACTGAAAATTAATGACATGATATATATATATAGTCTAGATTGAAAACTGGTGCCTTTAGTTTAGATTTTGTGTGTGTCAAAAGTTTATATATTTATATATATAAAAGGGTTGAGAATAGAAGATTGAATTGATTTGTAATTAGAAAATATATATTTATTTATAATTAGAGTTCCCGTTACCAAAGAGTTTGGAGGTTATTTAAAATTAATTAGTTTAATTTAGTAATTTGACGAGGATGGATTATATTTAATATTTTTTTAATTTAAGATAGGTTTTAAATAATAAATATTTGTATTCATATATTCAGGATCGTGACGGATTATTTTGATTTATTTTAAATTTGCATCTTTGGAAATTGGGTGAGTAGTTTGCCTTGCTAGTATTAAAAAATTATAAATTGATCCATGCATAAATGTTTTAAAGATTGGATTTTGTGAACTAGTAGTTTTGAAAATTTATTTATTTTGAATAAGAAATTTTATGTTTTATGTCATTGAGCATAGAGAAAATTATTTGAACACTTATGTTTAGTTTTGGAATTTTTGGGATTGTGAATAATTATTTTGTAGTTATTGGAATTGAAATAAAAGTCCAGGATCCTGAAGTGGTGTCACTGGCAACTAAGGAACAAGCTTGTGAAAACCGTGGTAATTACAATCGAATCGGTTTAAGAAAGAACCTAGGAGTCAGACTGGGTGACTCTTAGGTATGATTGTGACTCTTAAGTATGATTTGGATCAAAAAGACATTGCCAATGAGAATCTATATTGACACATATGATATTTAATTCTCATATGATAATTCATGGATTAATGTTTATCATCACTGATGTGAATGATATGTGATATATGGATGTTATTTCACTCCGATATACAGGTTGTGAAATATTATTATTTATGCATAGACATTATTTTTACTTGAAATGTTATTGGTTAAATTGTTTGTTTGAAATTTATAATTTTAAATTACTATTCTTATTTTTAGCTTGGCAATTCATTCATTAGACTTTTAGCTAATCTCTTATTTTAATATTTTTAGGTAAGGTGAAAGGATTATCATGCTTAGAGATTCTGGATAAGTTGGGATTGTGACTTCATAAGTATATGACCTCCTATGGGAAAATTTAATTGCATACTTTGAGTATGAGAATTTAAGTATTATTGAGTTGTATAAATTTTAGAGCTATTACTGTTGTAGACTAGTTGGGTGATTTTAGTTGGAGAATTATATTTGATATTTAAAATTTTATTTTATTACTATTATAAATGTTAGTAATTTGGGTTTATGAATGGGTTTGACTGTAAACCACAGTACCTTGGCTCATGGCAAAAATAAGCCTTCATAAAGCTAAAGTACTAATTTTTATATTAGTAATAAAATAAAATCCTTACTCATAAAGCCCAAAGGACTAACAGAAAAGAAAAAATTCCTAAATGTCAAATATAATTCTCCAAGCAAAATCAACCAACTAGTCCACAACTGTAATATTTTCAAAATTTATATAACTTAATAATACTTAAATTCTCAAATCCAAAATATACCTACAACTTAATAATACTTAAATTCTCAAACCCAAAATATACCATTCAATCTTCCTATAGGAGGTCACAGACTTATAGTGTCACGGTCTTAACTAATGCAAAATTTCTGACTATGATAATTCTTTCATCCTACCTAAAAAATGTTAAAATAAGGGATAAACTAAAAGCCAAGTGAATGAATTGTCAAGTCAAAAATAACAGTAGTAATTTCCAAATAAACAATTTAACCAATAACATTTCAAGAAAAAAAATGTCCATGTATAAATAATAACTAGCTCTGCCTGGGCCTAAAGGCACGTGGGCCCATTTATGCTCATTTCTCTCTTATTTAGACACGCATATACATGTTTCATCAATTGAGCAATTTTGTATAATAAATAATTTTAAAATTTATATGTTGGAGTGCAATAACATTCATAAATCACACATCATTTACAATAGTGATGATAAACATTAATCCCTGTATTATCATATGAGAATTAAAAAACATACATGCCAATATAAATTCTCATTGGCAAAGCCGGTTGGATCTAACATCGTACTTAGAGTTACCTAATTTGGCTCCTAGGTTCTTCAATAAGCCAATTCGATTGAGGTCACCAGGGTTTTAACAGTCTTGTTCCTACAATTATTAAGAACTAAGGTCACCATGTTTTCCACGGGTTTGTTCCCTAGTTAGAGTCACGCCACTTAAGGATCTTAGACTTTTATTTTAATTCTAATGACGGCAAAATAATTATTCATCATAATTCCATAAATTCCAAAATTGAACACAAGTGTTCAGATAATTTTCTCTATGCTCAACAACATAAAACATAGAGTTTTTTTATTCAAAATAAATAAAGTTTCAAAAATAGTAGTTCACTAAATCCGATCTTCAAAATATATGCATGGATTTGTTTATAAATTTTTAATACTAGTAAGACAAACCACTCACTTGATGTATAAAAATACAAATTTAAAATAAATTAAGATAATTTGTTACGATCGTGAATACACGAATATAAATATTTATTATTTAAAACCTATCTTAAATTAAAAAAATATATATCAAATATAATCCTTCCTCGTCGACTTACTAAATTAAACTAATTAATTTTAAATAATCTCAAAACTCTCTGGTAACATGAACTCCAATTATATATAAATATATATTTTCTAATCACAGATCAATTCAATCTGCTACTCTCAACCCTTTTATATATATACATAAACGTTTGACACATAATTTAAATTAAAGGCATCGGTTTTCAATCTGGACTATATATGTATATATATCGTGTCACTGATTTTCAATTCTTTTTTCTCTTAATAAAAAAAAAAAAAACATACTGTTAACTACTAAGGTTAATATTAACCATATGTGTGTGCATACATATATATATATATATATGTGTGTGTGTGTACACATCAACCATGAAAAAAATGAGCAAAGGCACAACCATTCTCCAAAATTTTTTTTTGAAGCCTGAATATGCTGGGAGAAGCAACTACACGCACGTGTATATATATATAAATGTAAATGTATACACGCACAATTTTTAATCCATCTTCCACCTCCTTCAATTGAAATATTTACCCAAAGCATCAAAGAAAAAAATAGATAAACTAACCTGAGGAATTCCTTTCACCTATTGCAATCTCTCTCTCTCTCTCTCTCTCTCTCCTCCTTTCTTTCTCTCTTTCAATTTAAAATATAATAAAATCCTAACCTACACAACCCTATATATATAACTTCTTTAGTTGCATGCTATCACGTTTACTTAACTTATGGTGGACCTCCAGTCACATCTCAATAGTAAAATCTCTTTAAACCATCCAATGACCCAGACTTATCAAAAAATAAATAAATTAATAATTTAAATATTATTTCTTAAATACAGTCAATTAATTTCCTAATACAAAAATATAACCCGTAGATGAAATAAATAATTAAAATTAAATAAATAACTATTTTATGGGTTATTACATTGTTGCTCTGTTTTATCAGTGCCGCAGCTTTTGTTGACTGCTTTGGGTGTAATTTGGTTTGAGGAGTTAGCTGTTCTGATTGTGGTGGACCGGTTATGTAGTGTTTTCCGATTCTTTGTAAATGGCTTCCCTTGGCCATATGAAAGGATACTGATACGAAAGTTTTATTCCTTTTGAAAAAAAAGAAAAGACATTAATTTCAAGCATGAGAAGTTTTGTAAGATTTTTAAGCTATAATGCCATGGTATAGAAAATTTATAAAATTTGAAGCGCCAAAAAAAAAAAATAATAATAATAAAATAGAAACCAACTTACAGAATTTTTAGGTTATAGAAAAATTACACACACCACGACACGAGTTAATTTACCATATAGCATATACTAAATCGTGACGATTCATTTGATGTGCAGGTGGGAGGGATTTGCTCACGTTGCGCTTCATAGATGGTATCAGAGTCGGAAGCTAGCTAAATTTGGATCTTCTGATTTATTGTCTCAGAGTCTGAATGCTATGTCCGTTAACCTACTGCACATTGCGATCAAGTTAATTGGTGATTCTGATCCTACCTTTCGAAAGGCTTGCTTGGTTGGTGCGATTTCATTATTATCGGGTAGTTCATGGCTTGATCTGAACCAGAGAACGATCTTTAACCATTTGATCGAAAGGATTGATGCTAAATCAAGGTTTTTGGATGCGCTCGGGAGCGTAGCTCTCTCCTTTCAGCAAAATAAGGATCCCTTGGAACAAATAAATTGGCTGCAGCATCTTGGTGACGAAGAGGAAGGAGCAATGACGATGGAATTATACAAATGGAAAATTCCTCCAATCGAAAGTGAACGAGACTTCATTCTTTTTTGTGAGCAGCAGAGAGAGAAGGCAGAGACTGCATTCATGCAGGCAAAGTCTGAATTCTGTAGCGAGGTAGTTTTTGAGGATGTAGAACAGAGCTATAAGGTGCTACTCGACAAGTACAGGAATGTCCGGAAACGATACATGAATGGGATGCTTTCGTTGCATTGTAACTGACATGTAATTGTGGCATTTATGTGCAACAAAATGTTTTCTGAACTGTTGCGGACACGATGGTAGTACTTCATTGAAGTAGGATATATACCAAGTGGAGTAGAGATCACTACTTTGAATCTCTTCGTCAATAGTAGGATCTATACCAACTGTAGCGTAGTAAGATTTTGTCTGTTTTTTGTTTTCACTCAATAACATTTGCATGTATATGAATAAATGTACAAGTCATGGATCAATCCAAATGTTGTACTTGCATAAAAGTCTGGTAATAATAACTTTGTAGGGTATTTAAGCTACAAAATTTAACTTCTATAGCTTTTCTTGCAAGCCTTGTTGATTTTTCTCAAGGTAATTGACATGGGCTTTCTTGTTCCAAATTAATGTTGCTTCTTGTTTGTGGATAACTTAAAGTTGATATATATACTAAAAAAAATGTTGCCTTGCTGCTTTTTTATGTGCTCATGGAAGTGAATAGAAACTGTGTTATCGCGCATTACTCAATTCAAAAGTTTTGATCCAATTATTCCCCCCCCCCTCCGGGGCGGTGATTTTCACAATTATCTGCATGTTCGATTTTTCATCACTGTTTATTGTTTAAGATTTTATTTAAGAACCATTTAGGTGGCGTTTGGTTTGTATTTTTATTTTTGTTTTCTATTTTCTGTTTTGTGTTTTGTATTTTGAAAATCCTAAAATGCAAATAGTAGAAAATGCATTTGGTTTGGCATTTTTTATTTTTCGTATTTTGAGATTTTGCTTGTTTTGAATTAAAAACACTCAAAATAACTTTTTTATTATTTTGTATTTCATGTGTAAATCCATTTTCTCTTTCCTAAAAGAGATTTTGAAAACACAAGTTATCAAATGCGTTTTGAATTGTTTTCTTTGTTTTCAAAAATTTTAAATGAAAAATGGGATCAAAATAGGTATACCCAATGACAATTTAATTTCTCAATTGGTTTTTACGTGATCTTGGCAGTGATGCATGGAACAAGGCTGCAAAAGAAGAGCAAGGTAGTATGAAGAGGGAAGAAGAAGAAGTGCAGCAAATAGAACAACATAGTAAGAAGGGTATCATGGAGATTGCAGAAATAGAAAAGAAAAACACGGAGATGAGAGAATCAGACATAAAACAATTTTCAGACCTCCCCGTTGGACATCCTAAAATCATTCTCTCATCTACTTACTGTAGTTGATTACATGAGCTTCCGAGCGGTATACAAAAATTGTCTGCTGATAGCCCCTCCTATCAAATAGAGAGCTACAACGTCTGGTCCTTAAAAGTGCAAAAATTCTTTGCCTCCATGGCTGCTGACTATCGAAAGAAGTACTGGAAATGGCAGTTTAGTGGATCCAAACCACGGGGACAGATACCTTGTTACCACTCTCAAACCTTTACAAAATGCTACACTGTGCCTTTGCAAAGATGGTTGGTTAATGATGTGCAACCATGAACCATTTGATGGGCTTTGTGTATTCTTCTTCAAACCCTTCACCAAGGGGATTATACAATATCCAGAATTACCTCGTGGAGGTTTTGATTTCGTTTGCTTCTCATCAACCCAAACTTCTTCAAACCGTGTCATCTGTGCAGCTGTGGTTTGGGGGAAGAAAATTCGCTTATTCGTATGTCGTTTAAGGGAATAAGGGTGGAGTACTACTTTCCTGGAAAGCGATTCGGATTTCATTGCCAGCTTCATTCGAAGCTATACCATTCCCATCTTCATCAATGAATCTTTTTACTTTTTGAGTGAGGAAGGAAACATTGGAATTTTGAGATTAGGAGTTGAAGATGGTGATTGCATCTGGGAAGTCATTGGCAATCTCCCAAAGTCTTGTAATTGGTTCAACTAGATCTTCTTAACTGAGTATAACGGAGAGCTGATATTAGTGTTCATTGGTAGATTTGGAAAAGGTATAAAAGTTTTCAAGCT
The DNA here is from genome assembly GCA_035590655.1 of Pouteria glomerata. NCBI lineage: Eukaryota > Viridiplantae > Streptophyta > Magnoliopsida > Ericales > Sapotaceae > Pouteria > Pouteria glomerata. Next base: position 7,382,466 of record JAVXUM010000021.1, on the reverse strand, counting down.
GAATACTTCGACAATGGCTTGGGACGGAGTGAAGGATTTGAAAAATTACACAATCTATTTTAGCCGTTCGTCAGTTTTATCAATAGAACCAAAAACACTTGAAATGGCAAAAGGGATCTAGCTCCCGACATTTTGTGGTTAACACTTGGTCTCATACTCTCTTAGTAGATATGAGTATCACTCTCATGGCAATGAGGTTCCATTTCATGACTACTATGGGACAAAGGAGCCACTGATATGCAGTTGGATTGAGCCCACGTGGTCTTAGTTAACAATGTTTGCTAATTATGTTTCTTTTATTATTATTTTCTTTATGATGTTTTTTGTTTTATTCAAACTTGCTAAAGCCAGAGATAGGCGGACCAAGGACTTGAACCAAGTTAAATGTATTAAAGATGAGGATGAAAAGGTATTAGTAAAGGAAGATGAGATAAAGGAGCGTTGGAAGAACTATTTTTACAAGTTATTTAATGAAAACAGTAATAGTGACATACAATTGGGGCAGCTTACCACTTTTAGGGAAGAATTGAATCATATGTGTCATAGGAGAATTAGTATGAAAGAAGTAAAAGAAGTATTGAAAAGGATGGAGAATGAGAAAGTGGTCGGGCCAGATGGTACCCCTATTGAGGTTTGGAGGTGTCTAGGGGAGGATGGCATAAATTGGTTGACGAAACTTTTTAATGTAGTGTTAAAAAGTAAGAAGATGCCTAATGCATGGAGGAAAAGTATTCTTATACCCATATACAAGAACAAAGGGGATTTTCAAAACTGTGCGAACTACCGATGGATTAAATTGATGAGCCACATAATGAAATTATGGGAGAGAGTTATTGAGATTAGATTAAGAAAGGCAACAAACATTTCAGAGAATCAATTTGGTTTCATGCCAGGGAGATCAACCATGGAGGCTATCTTCCTCTTAAGGAGGTTAATGGAATAGTATAAAGAAGGTCAAAAAGATCTACATATAGTGTTCATTGATTTAGAAAAAGTTTATGATAGGGTTCGTAGGGAGATTTTATGGGGAGTATTAGAAAAGAAAAGAGTGTGTGTCACATATATTGAGACGATAAAGGACATGTACGATAGAGCTGGGATATCTATACGGACAGTTGGCGAAGAGACTAAGGAGTTCTCTATTACGATTGGTTTACACCAAAGTTCAACGTTAAACCCGTACTTGTTTGCCCTAATTATGGATGAGATTACTAGACATATTTAGGATGAGGTGCCATGGTATATGTTATTTGTAGATGACATTGTTTTAGTAGATGAGATGAGAGAAGGAGTGAATGCTAAATTAGAATTGTGGCGGGAAACGTTAGAGACAAAAGGGTTGAGGTTAAGTCGTTGCAAGACGGAATACATAGAATGTAAGTTTAGTCAAAATAAGACTGCTAGTAGTATAAAAGTAAGTTTGGGCACTCAAAAGATTGTAGAAAAAGAAAGCTTTAGGTACCTTGGATTTATGATACAATAAGATGGAGGGATTGAAACGGATGTAAGTCACAGGATTCAGGCCAGGTGGACCAAATGGAGGAATGCTTCAGGTGTCTTGTGTGATAGAAAAGTTCCCCTCAAGGTGAAAGGAAAATATTATAAGGTGGCGGTAAGACCAGCATTATTATGTGGATTAGAGTGTTGGGCAGTAAAGTATAGTCATGTTCAAAAGATGACAGTTGCGGAGATGATAATGTTAAGATAGATGTGTGGGATAAAAAGGAGAGATAGGATTAGGAACGAGGAGATTAGGAGCAAAGTATGAATAGTACCGATTGAAGATAAAATGAGAGAAAATCGACTAAGATGGTTCGGTCATGTTAGAAGATGTCCAACGGAAGTATCAGTTAAAAGATGTGAAAGTATGGAGATTACCAAGAGTAGGAAAGGGAGAGGGAGACCCAAGAATTATTGGAAAGTAATTATTAAACATAACCTTACCTACATGGATTTAACGGAGGATATGACCCTTAATAGATTTGATTGGCCTCATCAAATCCATATAGCTGACCTACCTAGTGGGAAAATGCTTAGTTTGGTTTGGTTTGGTTTATGGTTTAGCTATTGTACATTCTTTTTCTTTACGAAAGAGCACCATGCCTCATCATGTTTGGGGTTGGTTAATATTGATATTGGTATTGCTCAAATAATTCAAAATTCAAATATTATATGAAACAATTAATTTATTTCGTAATTAAATTAAATTGTGTCGATTTTGTATAGACGTTTAATCTTTGTTTTAGCAATTTTGCTTCAAGTTAGATATATTTGATCTCTATTCTCCAGTTTGAGGGAGAGTGTTAGAATATTTTAGAGCATATTAATTTTGATTGAGTATGATTTTAGTTGATTTCATTGATTGTAATTTCCTTTTTCAGTTGTAATCTAGTATTGTAAATATGATGATGGAGAAGGAGGCTAATTAAGCTCTCTTAATTTTTTCTATTATATTCTCCAATTGTAGCAACTGTTCTCATATTTGGAGTAAAAACAAATGAGCAAATATTTAGTGGTTTTGGCATTTAAAAGAAAACTTCTTTCCACGATGAAGTGGCTATAAGATTCACTTGTAGTCAAAATGATAAGCTCAATTTGGTTTTGACATTAATTTCTGTGTTATGTAGTTTTGTTCTTTCTTTTCTGGTTTGAGAACTTTGGCTTGCTAGGAATAAGTCTACCTTTGAGGGTATTCTGCCTTCAATTACTGGGATTATTTCAAAGGTTAAGTTTTGTTTAAGAGGTCAATTAATTAAACCTTCTGATATTATTCCTTTTTCTGGAACTGTGTCTTTCTATCATTGGCATGCCAATTGTGCAAGTGGTTGTTAAGAAACTTTTCTTGGTTAAATAGCTTCCTTCTCTTGATTAAGCTTAATGTTAGTGGAGTTTCTAGAGGAATTCAATCTTACTGGTCATGAGGGTGTAACAAGATGCTCCTAAAATTTTTGCTGCATTCTTTAGCTCTTTTTGATCTGATTCTAGTAATATGGTTGAATTGTATGTCTTTTATATGGTTTGATGATTTATTATCAATTGGATTTTAAGAGATTGGTGATTAAATCTGATTCTATGCTGTTTGTTCATTGGGTGGAGAATAGATCAAAGCTGCCTTTCAAGAACTTAAAGCGTTGGAAAGATGTTTATATTTTGCTGGATTTGTTTGAAGCTTCTATTCTTTATGTGTTTAGGGAGAGAAATGGTGTAGCTAACGTTTCGACAAAGTGGGCGGTAGAGGGTCACAATTGAGCTTCTTTCATCTGTTTTTGGAGTTACTAAAAGTAGCAAGAGGGATTTTTTTTTTTGGTGACCCGGAACCCCACTGGTTTATTGCAGTTCGCAATGAACCATGTAGTCGATTGGTAAACAAGAGGCCCGCGTAATATGCCATAAATCACGTGAACCGGTTAAGTTTAAGACTTACTCCTTATGTAAGAACCTCTAAGACTTGTTAGGTATTGAAATCGAATTCCCAACCTCTCTTAGGGAAGTCAAGAATTTTGCCCCAACTGTCCTAAAGCAGTTAGATAGCAAGAGGGATCTTGGTTTTTAGTAAGCTGGTCTGCCTGTTTGGAGACATCTCAAAATATTTAGTTGATTGTAGTTCTTTGGCAAGATTTCTGTTGTGGTTGTAAGAAAAAGAGTCAGGGAGTTTTTGCTCTATTTTATCAGAGCTGTAGTGATGTAATATGGAATATTAAAAAGAGTAGGAAAAGTAAAGAAGAAGAAGAAGAAGAAGAAGAAGAAGAAGAAGGAGGAGGAGAAGAAGAGAGAGAGAAGAATAACAACTACAAAGGAAGAAGCAATCAAAATATCATTCAATCTATCTTTTCTGTTAACCATAATTAGCGTTTAAATAGAAAAGTCATGGGGGTAAGACAAAAGCCTAAAATAAAATAAACCCAATACTAATAAATAAACCAAATACTAGAAAAACCCAAAACAAATGGGTCCAAAATAAATAAAACAAAATCAAACTAACTAAACTAAATCCATAATGGTTGGGCCTCTTTAATCCGACGTCCATACACACGACCATATCGTCTACTGGTGTCCACACCAACTCCCCCGGGGTGGAAAGAACTCGACTCCGACAAGGATGTGGCATGGAGACTCTCGTAATACTCCATGAGGTCTGGATCAAGCTGGTGCATGTCTCGGCAGGAATCCAAGTGTAATCAGAATCAGGACGATCAACCCAACGAACCAGAAACCTTCGAACCACGCCATCCTTGGTGAGATCAACCTGCTCATCTAAAATAGCATCAATTTTATCATTGTGTGCACAGACTGGTGGTACTGATGAACTAGTGGGTGTTAAATCTGGATGGTAATTAATGGTTGGGGCATCAAATGGTGCATCAGGGGGTTGAATATGTCCTTTGTAGGCAATAAGGTCCTCAACATTAAAGATAGGGCTAAAATCAAAGTGGGAGGGAATATCAATGACATATGCGTTTGATCCAACAAGTTTTAAAATTTTAAAAGGACCAGCACTACGAGCTTGCAATTTCGAAACGAAACCAGAAGGAAAACGTTCCGGCCTTATTCTAATCATCACGTAATCACCAACATTAAAAGCAACATGTCTTTTATGTAAATTAGCTTTTAAGTTTATATGTCGCATTAATTGACTCTAATCGCTTATTGATATCAACATGCAAGTCCCGAATATATTACGCAAACGTATCGGCCGACTCAGAGACTCTAGCAAATGGAGACATAGGAACTAAGTCTAAAGGTTTTCGAGGCTTATAACCATGTACAACTTCAAAAGGGCTCATTCCTATTGACCTATTCACGGAGTTATTATAAGCAAACTGAGCAGTAGGAAGAATTAGGTCCCAATTCTTATGATGATCTTTAACTAAGCACCTTAAGAGATTTCCTAAACTACGGTTAACAACTTCAGTTTGGCCATCAGTCTGAGGGTGGTATGCTGCCGAAAATTTGAGTTTTGTACCAACTATATGCCAAAGAGTTTTCCAAAAATAGCTAGTAAAACGTACATCTCTATCAGTGACTATAGTTTTGGGTAGACCATACAATTTGACTATCTCCGAGAAGTATAATTTGGCAACTCTAGAAGCATCAGATGTTTTACTACAAGGAATGAAGTGAGCCATTTTAGAAAAACGATCTACCACCATCAGAGTAGAATCATGTTTCTTAGACGTCCGGGGAAGTCCCAAGACAAAGTCCATACTAACATCTTGCCAAGGACAACTAGGAACAGGAAAGGGGGGTATAAAGACCAGTATTTTGTTTCCTGTGCTTAGCTAACTGACAAGTGCGACATTGACTCACTATTCTACCAACATCCTTCTTCAAACTCGGCCAATAGAATTGGCGTTCAACTTCTACTATGGTCTTATCACGTCCAAAATGTCCTGAAAGACCTCCAGCATGAACTTCCCACACTAGGAAATCCCGTACTGAAGTCCTTGGAATGCATAGTTTATTAGCTTTAAACAAAAATCCATCTTGAAGAAGGAATTCGTCAAAAACTTCAGACTTCCCATTCTGTAGCTCTAGAAAAATTTTCCCAAAGTCAGGACAGGACTCATACTCATCCTTAAGCCTATCGAATCCTATAACCTTAACGCTCATGATAGAAAGTAAGGACACACGACGACTAAGGGCATTTGCTATCTTGTTCTCAACTCCTGACTTACGTTTTATAACAAAAGAATAGGCTTGCAAGTACTTAATCCAACGACCATGCCTGTTCTTCAGCTTCTTTTGGGAGCTTAGATAACGTAAGGTCTCATGATCAAAATAAAGGACAAATTCTTTTTGGAGTAAATAATGGCACCAATAGCGTAAGGCTTGAACCACCGCATAAAATTCTTTGTCATAGGTGGAATATTTTTGCTTAGCCTCACACAATTTCTAGCTAAAGTAAACGATAGGGTGACGCTCCTGACTGAGTACTCCTCCAATATTTACTCTTGATGTGTCACATTCTACCTCAAAAACATTCGAAAAATCAAAGAGATGCAACACGGGGGACTCAGTCATTCTTTTCTTGATATTTTCAAAGGCCTTGGCAACATTTTTTGTCCATTTAAACTCTCCTTGTTTCATATATTTAGTAAGAGGGGCCATAATAGTTCTAAACCCTTTTATGAAACGGCGGTAAAAAGTAGTTAACCCATGAAAACTCTACACTTCATGAATAGTTTTGGGTTCAGGCCAATCTAAAATTGCCTTAAACTTCTAGGGGTCAGTCGAAATTCCTTCAAATAACACCACAAATCCTTAGAAGAGAGCCTTATCAGTAAAAAATGAACACTTCTTCAAGTTAGCATATAGGTTCTCTTTCCTAAGGGTGGAACAGACTTGATTAAGATGGTTCATATGTTGATCCATACTTTTACTATAAATAAGGATATCGTCAAAATAAACTACCAAAAACTTCCCATGAATGGCCTAAGCGCTTGAGTCATTGCTCTCATGAAAGTACTAGGAGCGTTTGAAAGTCCAAAGGGCATGACTAACCATTCATAAAGACCATCTTTGGTTTTAAAAACAATCTTCCATTCATCTCATGGTCGAATTCTAATTTGATGGTAACAACTTTTCAAATCAATTTTAGAAAATACTGTGGCACCTGCCATCATATCTAACATATCATCTAATCGGGGAATAGGAAAACGATACTTCACAGTTATCTTGTTTATTGACTTGCTGTCTACACACATTCTCCAAGAACCATCTTTTTTTGGAGGCAAGAGCTGGAACAACACAGGGACTCATACTCTCTTTAATAAATCCCTTTTTGTGAAGTTCATCAACTTGCCTTTGTAACTCAGCATGCTCAGTAAGATTCATCCTATACTGTGGTAAGTTAGGAAGTGTAGCTCCTGGGACTAAATTTATTGCGTGTTGGATGTCATGCAACGGGGGTAAACAATCAGGAAGATCTTCAGGAAAAACATCTTGAAACTCCTCAAGGATCCTATTTGCCTCTCCTGATGTATCTTGTAGAGGGTTCATAGGAACTTCCTTAACTACTAAAACAAACACAATACATTCGTGTCCACCTATATCATGAATGAATTCTTCAGGGCTAATAAAGTTTAACCCCTTTCTATTCGTCACTTCCTTTCCTTTACTGGGGTTGGCCTGTTTCGAAGGAATAGGTTTGAGATGAATCTTCTTGCCATCAAACATAAAAGAGCACGAATTGGAACGACCATAAAGAGTAACATCTAAATCAAACAACCATGGTCTTCCTAAAATGATATGGCCTACATCCATAGAAATCACATCACGCCAAATTTTG
>JAVXUM010000021.1:7286793-7319801 GCA_035590655.1 Pouteria glomerata | reverse complement strand
CTTCCTTGGCTTTCACTGTTTTGCTTCATTGCTTTATTTATGTTGCTTTCATCATCACTTGTTAGAAATTCAGCTTCGTTTTCACTGCAATGAACAAAACAACCTTGTAAGTACAAAATAATAATAAAAGAATGAAATTATAACATAAAGCAATATAAAGATAGCATTTTAGTTGACTTGTAATTACACTTTTCAAGTGTAATCATGTCCCATACAATCTCACAATTTCTCGGATGTACAGCCGTGCCAAAGAGTCCATTGAATCCTTCATTTTCATTGGCAAGAAGTGAGCAGACTTTGTCAAACGATCCACAATTACCCATATGGCATTACAACTTCTCTTTGTTCACGACAATCCTACTACAAAATCCATAGTCACATTCTCCCATTTCCATTCAGATGCAGGCAATAGTTGCGATAATCCAGCTGGTCTCTGATGTTCTGTCTTCACCTGTTAACAAGTCAAACATTTACTAATAAACTCGACTATGTCCTTTTTCATTCCCGCCCAATAGAATTGCCTTCTCAAATCATGATACATCTTTATACCCCCTGGATGTACCGCTAGTTTTGAATGATGGCATTCCTTTATTACTTCAGTTTAAACAGCCGCAAGTATATAAATTCTTCCTTGATATCTTACCACTCCATTATCATCTATCACCCAACCCGGGATATCCACCAAGCCCTTTACTTTCTCCCGAATCTTATTTGCTTCTTCATCGGTTCTCTGGGCCTCAATTATTCTGCTGGTCATGATAGGTTAAATAACTGAAGCATACAACACCAGCCGTTCCTCCTCTTCCTTTATTTCTAAGTCTAATTCACTCAAAGTCTCCATAATTTCCTATTCTTTCACTGCCATACTGGCCATAGTACTTTTAGTCTTTCGACTCAATGCATTTGCAACAACATTGACTTTACCTGGATGATAGTGTAGATCAAAATCATAGTCTTCCATATACTCCATCCATCGTTGATGCCTCAGATTTAGGTCATTTTGAGTAAAAATGTATTTCAAGCTTTTATGATCTGAAAATACTTCAAACCTCTCACCATACAAATAATGTCTTTAACTTTTCAATGCAAAGATCACTGCCGCCAACTCCAGATTAGGCATAAGATAATTCTTCTCATGGGTTTTTAATTGCCTGGAACCATAGGCCACAACTCTTCCATTTTGCATTAAAACACACCCAAGTCCTTTGTGTGAAGCATCACAATATACTAAATATCCAGCTTCTCTCTCTGGAATAACTAGAACAGGTGCGGTGGTTAATCTCCCCTTTATCTCCTGGAATGATCTTTCATATGCTTTGCTTCATTCAAATTTTACTCTCTTTCTGGTTAGCCTAGTCAGTGGGGCTGCTAACCTTGAAAAATCTAAAATAAACCTTCTGTAGTATCCTACCAATCCGAGAAAACTAAGAATCTTAAACACGGTCTTTGGTTGTGACCATTCTAGGATTGCTTCAATCTTAGAGGGGTCCACGGCTATCCTTTCTTTAGACATAATATGCCCCAAAAATTTAACTTCTCTAAGCTAGAATTCACATTTACTCAGTTTAGTATATAATTGATGCTCTTGCAATCTTTGTAATACCAATCTCAAGTGCTGTTCATGTTCTTCTTCTGACTTGGAATACACCAAAACTTCTTCCATGAACACCACCATTAACTTATCTAGAAAATCTTTGAAAACTTGGTTCATCAAATCCATAAATACTGCTGGTGCATTTGTCAAACCAAATGGCATAACTAGAAAATCATAATGAACATAACGAGTCCTAAACGCCGTCTTTGGAATGTCTTCCTCCTGCATTCTCAATTGGTGATATCCCAACCGTAAGTCAATCTTTCAAAATATCAAAGACCCTTTCAATTGATCAAATAAATCATCAATTCTTGGTAATGGATATTTATTCTTGATAGTCACCCTATTCAATTTTCTATAGTTAATGCACATTCTCAATGTCCCATATTTATTCACAGCGAATAATACCGATGCCCCCTAGGGTGAGGTGCTTGGCCTAATGAATCCCTTCACCAACAATTCTTCAATTTGTTTCTTCAATTCTGCTAGCTCTGCCAGTGCCATTCGATGGGGGGAATAGAAATAGGCTCCATTCCTAGAGCCAAGTCAATGCAAAACTCCACCTCCCTTTCAGGTGGCAACCCTGATAATTCTTCTAGAAATACCTTAGAGAATTCCTTTAAAACTTAGGTAAGTCAATTCTTCATCCTTTACTCTCTTCTTCTAATATCATGCAAGCAAGTAAGCTGCATAAGATGGTTTTTGTAGGGCTATGTAAGCGTGACAAGTCCCTCATTTCACATCGATCTACAAGAAAGTGAATCTTCTTTCCTTTTAGGGTAAATAGAGTGACTTTTCGTCTATGACAATCAATCATAGCTTAGTAGGCTGCAAGCTAGTCCATTCCAAGTATAACGTCAAAACCCCTAATTCTAATACAATTAAATCAAAGGTTGAGACAAACTCTCTCCTATCATACACATCTTCTACCCTTAATTCATACCCCTTGCATACTTGTGTCAAAGAAGAAAACCCGGTTATTGGCGTCTCAACACATAAGAAAATATCCATATGACTAACATCCAATACCAAAGTAAGTACAGATTTTGTAGCAATAAATGAATGTGATGCTCTCGTGTCTAGGAGTACAGTGGCACTAGATGAATAAATTTGAAAAATACCTCGGGTCACCATGGGTTCAGTTGGCGCCTCCTGTTGAGCCACCCCAAACAACCTTCCCTGGGTCTGCGTGTTCTGAGGTCTGCCAATCTTCTAACCTAATGGATTTTTCCTCGGTTGCTGTGACACTCCACTTTGTATCACCCCTTGTAGGGCACCCCTGGGTGGCTGTTGTTGCACGGATTGGGAAATGGAAGAACGATTACCCTGGGAGGACTGTCCTGTTATCCCCATCATTCCTCCTATAGCATCTTTAACAAATGGGTAAAACTTTTGAATATGCCCCATCTGTCAACACCCATCGCATATTCTATTATTTCCCATTGGCCCGCTACTTGCCTGTCCCACAGATTCGCCTAGCCTCTTATTTTTAAGACAATCTTTACATTTTTTGCCCGACATTCTGTAATTATAGCACACAATCGGCCATTGAACATTTCATTCTAATCTTTTTGTTTGCCTGGGTGTCGTACTCCCTTGAAATGGTTGTTGCACTGATGGAGTTGAGGGCTTCTTTTCAGTTTCTTCTTGCTTTTTCCTTCTTATTGAGTCCCAGTATTTCTACCACGGCGGCTTTCATGAATCATCTTTGTCTCATTTAGGTCCCTTTCCACCGTCATAGCTCTATTGATTAAGGTCTCATAATCTTCTAAACCAAGCAACACCATTTTGTTTTTTAGCGTTGGCCTTAGCCCCCTTTCAAATCATCTGCACTTCAAATGTGTGGTGGAAATCAAACTTCCTTTCGTATTCCAATATTGTCATCGTCCCTTAGATTAAACTTGCAAATTCTTTCCTCCTTGCATCTCTTAAGAACTGAGGGAAAAAATGATCACAAAACCTCTCTTTAAACCTTTCCTAGGTAAGACTTTCTACTCCCCTTGCTTCCTTTAAACTTGACCACCAAGTCGATACTCTTCCCACAAACTGGAATGCCGTCAAGGATATACGGGTGGACGGCTCAGTAATCTCCATGGCAATTAGAATCTTCTCACATTCTTCTAGGAATCGTTCTAACACATCAGTGTCAGTAATCTCATCAAATGTTAGAGGCTTCATCCTCTTGAATCTTTCTAATGTTGTAGGGTCTGTTTGGATTTGTGGATGAGGACCAACTCGCGCCCCCTGCTAGCGCGGCCATAGCTATAGCCATCTGCTGCAATATCGCCCCAGCGTTAATAATGGCGGCTGATGGAACCCTTGGTGCCCCTGACTATATCTCTTCACGTTCTGGTATACCCTGTGCTTTCGCTACTGCACTTTGATAGGTTTCCTATCCTTACTAAACAGGTGCATTAATTTCACATTCCTGCGTCGGGACATCTTCTTATCTTCTTCATTTTCCTCTTCCCTGGCCTTGACCCTAACCTCAGACTCGGCCTCTAACCCCGGTCTCACGCAGTGGCATTTTATCTAACACCAAATTATCATAGGCATGTAAGAACAAAACTAATTCAATAGCGAGAATAATAGTATAACATAACCTAATTTAAAACTTTGCCCAACAATCTACACATTACATAACGAGTTCACTTGCCATTAACTAAGGGTGTTCTCTAAGTTCCCATGTCCCATCTTCTAAAGAGCTATACAGTCACTATGCTACAAGCTCATGCAACATGCAAGACTAGACTCCCACTGTCTCCTAGGTATTCTAGCCTAGGCTCTAATACCACCTTGTCACACCCCGGGTTAAGTGACCCGAGGGGTGAGTGAAATTAAACATACATCATACATGCGCTAACTCACCCTGATCAGAGCCACACAACATCCACGCAATGAACCCACAATATATTTTAAAGGAAAGTAAAGGTTCGGCCTTATAGCCCTTACAATCCAAAATATACTAAAGTTCATATTACAATTTCTTTGACAACCCCAAAAGAATATGTGACATATGTAAGCAAAATGTAAACTATTTTTTGTGATGACTTATGCAAGTGCTCTCTTATCCTGCCCACATGCCCACCTAAGTATGTTATCTATCCCACGATAAAGTCTGTAGGGACGTAAGCACTAGTCCACGTGTGCTCACAAAACTTCACAATGGCATAGATAAAAGGTAAAATACCAATATATTGTAATCTTTCTTATTAATAAATTTAAGCAAAATGACAAATGTAGATTAAAAAATCTGTTATATTCCTATTATGCATAAAATTACGAGAGTATAAGCCATGTCAATTATTCAATTATAATTCAAACACACTAAGTATTAGTCTCACACACAAACAAATCACAAAGAACCTTTCCAATTCATCACCACGTAACTTTCAACCACATATCCAACAAATAAGCCATCGGGGATGGATACATCGACATTATCATCTTTTATAGGTCTAGACCCAAAGAAAACGATAAACCGTGCATCATATTGTAGGCTATTAACCAACTGGCATGGACACCATAATCTTGCATAGGTTCCGAGACTTTCAACCTGAGGGTAAAACTCATGACCCTTCATATTTCTGTACCCCACCACACTTCCCGACACACAACAACAATCACAAGTCTCATCAAACATCATATCAACCATCCAACATCTCACAAGGCAAACAATTTCATTATATTCATCATGTCGTGCTTTTAATTATCACACAAGATCGTAAACCAATTAAAAACATTATTACATTCCTTTTATCACTTCATTATATTATATGGCAATAATACCCCTTACATAATAACACAATAACCAACAATATCTTTTAAATACTCCATTGAGCTTCTTTATCACCTTATTACCTTAGGTGGTCATTAAATAGGGAAAGTTTCTAAAAATCAAATTTTTTTTTACATTTGGGAGGGGCCACGGGCAGCCCACCCTAGTGTACGGGTGCCCCCGTAGTTCCAACATTTGACAATCAACATGTGTTTGGCCAAAATGCAAGCCCTAGACCTTTAACCTTTGTCTTACCCTAAGTTGGATTAATGTTAAAAATTCAAGGTAAAGGTTCCATAAGCTAATCAAATCCTATGACAAAATCATTTCAGATCAAATTTCTAGGTTCCAATGATTCAACCAACACATAAATCATATTTTCTCCTATGTTTCTTTCCTTTCACCTCTTAGATATGCTAAGAGAAGTTAAAGAGTTTCCCTACCTCAACTTGAAACATAAAAGCTTGAAGATGATGATCCTTGTTTTCTCACTTCAAGTAGATTTAACCCTATTTTCTTCAACACCGTCTTGGCTCTAAACTAACAAGTAATCACCTTGATGCATATATGATCCTAGGTTAGATTTCTAGGATATTTTCTCATCTTTAATTTGTATAGAAACCAAAACTTGGATAACTTACCAAAATTCACACATTCTCTTGATTTCTGGATAGATCTTCTCTTTTTTTTTTTTTTTTTTTTTTTTTTTTTTTTTTTTTTTTTTTTATGCGTTTCTTCTTCTTCTTTTCTTCTTATTTTTTTCTTTTCCTCCCAAGTTTCATCCTCTCCCAAACATTAAGTTTCTAGGTTTTTCTTCCCCTTTCTTCTCTTATATATACATGTGTCCCCTACCCAAAATATTAGCCATGTTATAACCCTTTTCACACTTAAAAAGTTACGTAAGTGGGCCCTACATGTTCAGCCTTTCTTTTGGTCAAATTTGTCATCTCTAGCATAGGTGGGGCGCCCCACACATCTCTCCCTGGTGCCCCTTCCTTGATCAAGTGAACACTCTAGAGAGTAAAAATTCAGGTTTTCTTTGAGGCATTTCGTCGAATAGGTGGTAGGTTAATTCCACAGACGCCCCTGAGGGGTCATAAACAAAGCCACAGGCACCCCTCCCACAGGTATGGGTGCCCCTATGCATACTTCAAGAACAAAAAGTCCAAATTTGCACTATTTTGCTCGTTTTTCTCAAAATTTTCATCCCTAAGGCCTACCTAACCACCAAGACCATTTCATTTACATACTTTAATACCAAAAACATGTTTAAAATTATAAATTTATATTTATACTAAAGTCTGAGATATTAGACAATTCATTTGGTGCATCAAATTTAATTTGCTGATTCTGTGATTTGTTTAAGGGGAAGCTTATATGTATATTTTAGTCATGATTTCATACATGCACAAGCATTGTTTCAATTTTATGGCTTAATTCATTTCATGTCACAGATTTGACAATTTATTTGCAAAGATAAATTTTAATTCATTTAAATTTATAATGATTAAATGGTGGATTTACATATTTAAACATAGGTGAAGTAAATTTTTTTGATTCAATTTGTAAACTTTCCTATCTATTTTTAGTATTATTTTAAATATATTCAAATTTTTGTATGCACAAAAAGGTCCTAAAACAATTTCTCAAAGAGGTTCCTTGGAAGGCGTTGTCTATTTATGATTTATATAGTTACTCTTATATTTTTGAGTGCCAGTCAATTCATATAAAAAAGGGGGAGTAGAAAATTTCAAATTGTTATTTTGTGGTCCTGTAAACTTGAAACTTGAACTTGAAATTTAAACTTGAAAATTATTTTAAAATGTTTGCGATATGATGCCTTGATGAGTTTGTTGCAAGTGTATGCAAAACAAATGAAAGCATGAAAAAAATTTAACTTAAGTTTTAATATGGAATTGCCAAGGGAGAAATTGTAAGGTTATTTTGTGGTAAATCCATATGCAATCTTAAGTTAAATATGAATCAGGGAATAATTGAAAGCTAATGGAAAGTTTTTTAACTAATAAAGAAATTCAATGGTTATAAAGTTTCTAAATTCGAAGAAGTCAAGAGAAATTGAAGTTGAATCCAATCAAAATTCAGGAAGTTGCCAAAAAGTTATCAAGTTGAAGAAGAATTCAAATTCTAGTTAAAGTAGGACACAAAGTAAGGCACGCGAAAACATTCCAATACACCTCGCAGGCATGACGCGGAGAGTGCGCGACTGTGATCTTAGCTCGCTGGCAGACCGTTTGGAGTATGCGGGTTCACCGCCTTTGATTTACAACTACAGCAAGATTCCAGTATAGTCCGCAAATAACAGGATGAGAATGGGAGAGTTCAAGCTGCGTATCTTCTGAATGAATTTAGTTTCCTATTTTGCCAATCTAGGGCAACTTTATGTAACTCTATACATATGTACCCAACATAAATAAATAATAATACACATGGGGGACATACTATAGAGATCTAGAGAAAGTTTTTATTCTTGTGAGTTTAAGTGTTATTTCTCTAGCCTTTCCTTGTATTTTTTTTTTTTTATTTTCTGTCTGAGACAGAAAATCTACTTGTAGGGTTCATCGAGTTATTCAAGCAAAAGTGACAAAAGGATTCGTATGAATGAGTCGTAGAGAATCTAAGTAGAGTCTTATAACCTGCTGATAGTGGAGATTCTATAATTGAGGTTTTTCTTCCTATGATAGGGTTTCCTCATTATTATTTAGTGTGACTCTTTTTGCTTTGTGTGATTCTGTAGTTTGAAATTTTTAAGTGGTATCAAAGTAATTTAGTTTGGTTTAGATTATTTCAACTAGTATAATATACACATTATCATATTTTACTAGGAGATCAAAAGAATAAATACAAATAACTATGTCGAGCTTGCACCCGAGGCATGCAAAATAATAATAAAATAACCCATAGAAAAGCAAAGGCCATGTCTCCCACACCGACGGCCCCGTAGGCAAGCTAGCCTCAGGTTGTACAACAAAAGTTATAGGGTAGTAAGCACAAATTAACATGTACCCATTATAATATACAAGCATGCATAACATGTCCTATCACTCCACTAGATGTGATCATGCATTTCAACCATTTAACATAACAAGAATATCATTTTAATTAAACATTAAACTAATCATGGTTGCATTTAATAACATCTTACAGTAGTTTAACTATTATTAAACTATTCTTCTAATTACATCTCATCCATCACATCATCATCATCACCATCATCATCAAAGAATAACAATTTATTATACTCAACATCATCAATGCTTATCACATCAGGACTCAACACTTCAACTCTAATTCTAATTATTAGAATATTTTTGGTATATTTTTTGTAAACTCTCACAAGATTTCGCTTATCTTGTAGGAGAAATATGAGTTTAAAGGACTTGTTGCACTTGGCTAAATGCAGTTGCATTTCTTATAAGAACAGAATTTATTTTAAACGGTCTTGTTTAATTACCAATTATTTTCATTATTAGGGATTGTTAATAAATAGATTGGATCGTGTTGTTATACTCTAAACATTGTTTTTTTTTAAAGAGTTTTTATTGTTGAGTATGTATCATTTTTAGAGTAAATAATGGATTTCGGCTGAATAATTTGGCTTTGATTATACATGGTTTCTAGCACAATCCTTTTATTAAAATGATCAAAATAGCAACATTTTTGAAAAATAAATTAAGTCCTTAGCAGTTGTTATTCTAGGCAACAATTTTGTCTAGTTAGGTAATTAATTTTCATAATAATTAAGCTACCGTCAATATTGTTCACATTTATAAGAAATTTTTTGGATCCAAAAATTTTTTAAGTACTTTGTAGGTTTAAAATCGTAATATACAAAAAATTTTAAGACTCAAAATTTTTTTCCGCCTTAAAGTTTCAAGTAATTTGATACGACCCTGCAAACACATCTCTCTCGAGACTAGGATGCAAATACTTTTTTCTTCTTTTCTCTTTCGGCTCTCCTTTTTGTGGTTGGAGGTCTGAAGCCCATGGAACACAATGCACGTAGTGAAGTTTGTTGCACCAACTAATTTGATTTGTTGAAGCGCAACAAATACTTCGATTTAGATTTGAAGTTCATTTTTTCGCATGTCAACAATTCACTGAGGGACCAGTGCATGTAATATTAGACAAATGAAAATTTTTATAAAAATTGATTTGACAGAGAATTCCTTTGTTAGATCTTTTCTTTTTATATTATATTAAAAAAAATCACGTGTTTGTTGTAACGCTTGTTTTGTTATTCGCATATGATTAAAAATAGCAATGGTTTATTAAATTAATAACTAAATTAAAATCAGTTGTACAGCGTAAGATTGGTAAAAGTTTATCAACTTTTGCTGTGCAATCGAATGTATAAATTTATACACTGTTTTCTGTCTTGTGTGGAGATTGTTCCTTCTTCGGGTACGAAGAAACCCGCAATCGTTATCCGAGGGTGCGCATTGGATGAAACTCGTCCCATGACCTTAGCCGACAAAGAACCATGGAGAGTAAACCAGCCTAGACAAGCCCAGGCTGACCACCTCAGCTGAGGGGACTGTTAGGAGCCCGCTACATAATGGAGAGCTGACTCTCGAAGGAAGATTCGAACTTAGAACTACTAAGTAGTCCAAAGCACCCAACTGCTCCCAAACCCCACTCGACCACCCCGAACGGGTGAGATTGTGCCTTCCTAATTTATTGCCTTATGTCTCATGTGATGATTGCGCCCACTTTAATTTCCATTTAACTCCCAATTTACTGGCGATTGTGATTATGTATTATATATAATCAGTCAAGAAGCCAAACCACTGCATAATCTAAGTACGGCAAATCAAGAACTGATCAAGTACGCCAAATCAAGCAGTTATTTAATTTGATTTAAGTAGCGTTTAAAAAAAAATAGAATAAAAGTTTATAGAATTAATATAAAAATTATATATAAAAATTTTTAATTGGATGAAAATAAAAAAATTAATAAAAATTAGAATTTTTTAATTAATTTTGATCAGTCAAACACCTTTAAAATATATTATTTTTGGTTTGGGTGGGATAGTAAGAGCTTGATTAGGATTTCAATAATTAATGGTAAAAAGCAACAACTACATATAATTTTCAATTTTACCAAAACAATGAAGGCAACCTAGTATTTAGCCTTATAAAGTCAAAATATATATACTAATAACTAAGTTCGTGCGCTACAAAATTTTGCCCAAGTATTGCATATTAAAAGTGTAACACAAATTAAATAATATTTAAAATAATTAAAACGTATTAATTTATTAGATAGAACTAATAATCAAAGCTTAAATTCAAAGTTATAATAAAAATAATAATTTTTTAACATCTTATTTAATTAGCGAAGCAAAAACTTGTCGAAGTGCATTTCAAAAACAAAAATAGAAAATCAATGATAACGCTGCAAAGATGTGCTCTTAAAATTGTTTTTTTTTTTTCAATGATAGCTTGCATATGTAAATGAAATAAATTAATAATCACATTAACGAGAAATAGAATAAAAACTAAATATAGTAGCATTAAAGAAGAAATAAAATAAAAATTGAAAAATCATACGTATTTTATATATTTGAATGAATAAATTAAAAAATAATTAAGTGCTTTGAAATTGAAAAAATTTTAACTAAAACTTGATATACCAAAAATAATAAAAACGATCATAAATATTAAATATATATAAAGACAAATATATAGAATATGTATATATCTTTAAGAATGTATTAATATTGAAAATTTATCAATCATATATTTAAATAAAGTATTTAAGTAAATGGTTGTTGATGCTGTTTCCTCGAAGGTCCACAACCCGATGGCCCGAAAGATCAACCCGAGCTTGACGAAGCAAACCTTTTCACCAGAGACACCGGTGTGGTACCTACTAAGGATCCTTCGATACTCAAGTCAGCAAGAGAATAATTCAGAAATCAATTGGATAGAGTAACAATAAGGTAAAGATTTCATACCTGTTCCAGTAGAGTCTTCCTTTATTTATATTAATCCTTTGGGGCTTGGAGATAAACATTGATCATAATGTTTGCCGGATTTCGTGGCCTCTTCTTTATCCGTATCAAAGAACTATTGTGGAGTGAACTAATTTAGGAACAACTTCCTTAACAATATGATTCGAAATCCCTAATAATGGTGTGAATCGCAGAAGCCTGATTTGGTTATGCCCATAGCATTATCGTCATCATACCCGAGCTCAGACTCCTTAGGTTACCGGGCTCAAAGGCGAGCCCAGTCTAGATCTAGGTCAAGATTCCTCTGTGCCTGGGAGCTCGAGCCATGGGGAGGGGCATGTTTGTAATTTGACTTAGTTAGAGATTTCTCTCCCATCAGATGCCCCTGAGTCCTCAGTTCTGCGAGCAGAGTTGAGGAATCAGGTAGTTAGGTTATTCTCGAGCCGTGAGTATATTTAATGCTCCATTGTTATTCATCATTGAACACCGTCGCTGGGTTCTGTGTCGATTGGTATTCCTGTCACGCCTCTATTGAATATGTGGGCTATCATTTAGGGTTTTCTTGCATTTACCATGTCTCTTGATCTTGCCTGTGAAATTTGAAAACTACATTACTATCTTCATTTGCTGGTTTTAGGTTTCTTTGTGCATTTTTCTTTATTATTCGCATGAACTAACTTCAGCGCCCTCCTTCCATCTTACAAAACTTATCAGAGTTGCTCTCAATCTCCCTGTACACATTTATTTTCTCTAAGTAGATGTTTCATTTCTTTTGCCGCTACCTATGGTATTATCAGAGAGAACGTCACCTCCCTGACACCTTAGGGTTTATAGAGGATTCTGAATTTCTCAGGTCCATAGCTATATTGTTAATATTCGAATATTACTATTCTAGGGTTCCTCTGTCTAGCATTCTTCTACCATGGCTTCTCATCAGAGGGTAGTCATGTCTTTAGAGAGTGAAAAGGTCTCTAGGAGTAATTTTGGACTTATTAGGGTAGAAACACCAAAGTTAGCACACGACCTGGCCTCTAACGTGCCCAATTCTTCCTAAGGAGATGTTTCTCAGTGGGATCCTTCTGAGCTCGATTGCACTGAGATTCACTCAGTAAACGAGAGACCCAGGTTGAGGAAAATACTTAAATCTTTCCAACCACTAAGGGACTTAGCATATCAATGGCCAGTGCCAAAGGATACAACGTGTTTCCTAATTATGCCGGGCGTGGTCACTGTTTACAAAGCGACTCTCTCTAGTGGCCACCGATTTCCCCTAGCCCTTCTTGTCAGGGAGGTCTTTGCCAAGATCAATATTAATCCTGCCCAACTCACCATCAATGGTTGGAAGATCTTAGTAGGGTGTGTAGTGACCGCTATTAAATAGTACATCTAAACTTAACCCCCAAGCATAAGGGCGTGCGGTTTAATTTTACCTAGTGGTTTTAGGATCGTATCCACGGGGAGCCTAAGGTATTAGTTTCTAAGTTATTCAAGGTTTTTCTAATCCTAAAGTGCTGAAAAATAAAATTTTGATATTTTTGGGAAGTGAATTTTCTACTAAATTTCTAAACCAGCTTTAAATAAAGATAATGCAGAAATAATCTCTAATTAATAAAAATTGTGAAAAGGCAAAACACTTAATTAATTTAAAAATTTAAATAATAAGAAAGCAACCTTGGTTTAGAATTCAGTGTTCAAGTAAAGAAGAATTTTGTAATTGAAACCTTTTCATATTTTTACCCAATTCAAATTTCAGATTTTTCTAAAAGAAAGGGAAATAAGAATTGGAAGATATTTCGTTAAAAATTTAAATTACCACTTAATCTCAATTCAAGTTTCACGTTTTTCATGAAGAAGGGAAACAAGAATCGAAAAATTTTTCATTAAAGGATTTATGGTTTTGAATTCAATTTGTTTACGTTAAAGGTTTAAATTCGGGTTTAAAGTTCTAAAATTCTTTTCCAGTGATTACAGAGAATATAGACAAAGAATTTTGTTTTCAAAATTCTTTTCGTAAATCAAATTGAAATTCAAATAAAGGTGTATATATGCTTACGTATACACGTTGCATATATACACTTAGGGTTTTCTCTTACTTAGATTTCCTTCACCCTACTTTAAAAACCAACCAAGGCTATAGAGATTCTACTTTAACATGCTTATATGAATCAAGATAAATCAAGATTAAAAGTAACCTAAAACTACTACATAAGAAAACTGAAATTAACAAGAACAAAATAATGAATATAAACTTTAGGTTTTAACTACGCATTCAAAAGAACATTCAATCACGCAAAAAGAATCACAACTAGAACATAAACAATAAAGAGAATCAAAAAGAACAGAAAACTTTAAATTAAACTTGAAATAAATAAGTACCATACTTTGTAGATGCGAAACGAAAAACAACCAATGTTGAAACGAACACACGAACAATGAAGCATCCAAGCATAAAAAAATAAAAAATTAAAAAGAAAAGAAGAAAAATTAAACCCCAGAAACTACTCTCTACGACTAGAAAAAGTTCTCCCTAAACTTATAATCTCATTTCTATTTATAAGTCTTCAAAACTTAACCCTAAATAAAGAAATCACGGAAAGCTGAGGGTTCTACCCCATCCAGACGGCCCGCAAGGGTGTCCGGACACCAGTATGTATTCTTCACAACTGAAGTCTTCTTGCGCACTTGGGTGTTCGGACGGTACCGTGGGGTGTCTGGACCCAGTGTATAGGTTTACTCAACTCTAGTACTTGGAATATGTTTGGTGTTTGGATCATGGATCAGGGGTGTCCGGACCACTAGTTCTAGGCCTTCATCCTGACTTCGTTCTTGATTTTTGTTGGGGTTTTCAATCTATTCTTCATTTCCAGTTAATGCTCCGTCTTGTTCTTTTACTTCATCTCCTTATTCTTCATCACTCAACAGAGAAATCACCTTGTTTTCACTGCATTGAGAAAGATGAAAGTGTAAATATAAAATAATGTAAAACAAGCAAGATTATAACTGAAATGCATGCATATATGCTAATTTATTAGATTTGTAATTACACTTTTCAAGTATAATCAGTTTCCTTGGCAATAAACTCTCTTATTGCACCATCTAGTGAAGGAAGAGGAGATCGATGGAGAATAGTCCCACAAAGAGGTTTAAACTAATCTCTCAAAGCCATGAGAAATTGCACAAGGTGTTGTTTTTCACGATACTGAACATAACTGTTAAAAAACTATAACTCGGAGGGTTCCATAAGTGCAAGTTGATCCCAATACATGGTCATTTTATTATAAAAATTTTTAATAGATTTATCTCGTTGAGTGGCACTTTGAATAGACATTTCCAGTTTATATTGCTTAACAAAATTAAACTCAAGATATATACCCTGTAAATATTCCCACACTCTGTTGGTCATCTCATATTTGGAAAAATTCATGCCAATGTTTGGTTGTATAGAGGATTTGGGCTTCATAGCCTTTAGTTTTAGGATAAGAAGGTCGTGATGTTGAACCATCCACATATCCCCACATAACCTTACCGAGTAAGAAATTTTTCATAATATTTGACCAATATGAATAATTGTCACCACAAATAAACACTAATTGTTTGCATCTGATCCTCTAACATAATAAGAATAGTAGGTCAAGAGATTATCAAATGAAGAAGAGATTCATTCAAAAGAAAACAAACACAATAGATATGAATAGATAACCCAATCGTAAGTATCATAACTTCACAAAGAAAACATTCACTGGTGACTCGTGACAATAGAGACAAACCACAATAGCTCGAGTGGGCAGAAGAGAATAACACAAGTACTCTTAATGGTGAAGACAAGTTACAATTGTTCAAGTGGGCTGAAAAAAATCACGCGACGATGGACGAAAATTGTGCAATGACAAACTTTGACTTTGACGGTAGAAGAATGATGGCTAACATCAACTAGAGAAGATAGCTAACATCGACTGGAGAAGATGACTCAAAGTGTTGCACGATGATGACATCTGATGCTAATACTTTAAGGACCTTCGACAACGTACAGTGGTTGAGACTAAACGAAGAAGAAGCGACGACGACTGTCAGTGATAATGATCGACAGAACGGCACAATCTTCGGTAACGGTTGACTAGAGCAAGTTATGCTTGTCGCTTTAATACCATGTTAGGAGAGATAAACGAATGAAAAGCTTGTTACTATGCTAAAAAAATTGTAATTAGATTTACCTTAATACATAATTATACCCTAATACAAAATTAGCCAATACTGAAAGTATAAAAGACTAAACTACCCCTAGAAAACTGAAATAAATATAAAAAAAATATATAACATTATATTTCACACTTACAGTGTAGTATTATGACCACTGTATATAAGTAACTAGAAGATTCTGATTACTGAGTTTCAGTAGCTCACCCATCGTGAAACAATTTTTTAGGATAATGAGCACAGGGATACTGAAGATAAACTAAAAGAAGATTAATTTCTCTTGAATATCTCACTAGAATAATAAATTTATTCATCTTTTTGCATAACACTGCAGACTATATTTAGAATTGTGGTTTTTAATAATAATTGTTAGATGATTATTATAATAATTAAGTTTTAGACTTGGTTTGCTTTATAATATTAATCGCATGGTTGGGACGCTTTGATGGCTCTGTAACACTGTTTTCTATCTTTATTTAAATTTTTATACTCTGTAATCGAAATTTCACCAAATAATTTAGCCTAATGGCTCATAATTTATTTAGGGATAAATTAATAGTTTTAAATACCGTAATTTATTATTGTGGGTCAATCCCGAGTTTAGAGAAAATTTAGAGTGTGATGGTGGGGCATCAATACTTTGTCTTTATACTTTCTAAAATTTGAAGTCATCCCACGTCTTTAGGGCATGATAGAACTCCACAGCATAACACACCTTTAACCCAAGCAAACATTGCATAACACAATTGTAAGATTTCCTCAAAATGGATTTTGAAAGAAATAAATATATGGCAACACAAAGAATTGAAACTTAAAGGAAATATACCTCCACCAACTGTTGACCCTAAAGGTCCCTCCTTCAGCACCAACGTAAACACATGCCCTTGTGTCAACACAAGTAGCCTACCACCTTTTTGCCCTCATTGGGGCTCATTTGGAGCCCCCTTCTATTGACGAACCCTACTCTGCATGGTATTCTGAAATTCTTAGGGCCCATCCTAGGCACCATTCCAAAAAGGTATACACAAATGCTAACTTTACTAGCTTACTCTCTTTCATAGAGTGCTAAGTTTGTGCCACACCACTATCACCTACTCCTATGGACAAAATTTTTGAATGTGGCCTTGCTGACCACAACTAACACACAACCTCATCTCTACCCTCTACCTAGAACCAATTGATAAACCTTCAAAGGGCACTCGAAGCTCATATGCCTCACCTGCTTACATTGGTAACAGGTATAGATCATTTGTAAAGAAACCACTATCACCTTCACCTACTCAAAACTCGAACCTCCCAAACCAATCACTGCACTTGGGACCTCATTAAACCATCCACTTTATTTCTCGTACTTTCTTGTTGTACAACTAAACCTCCATCCTATTGACTCCTAGGTTGCAACCTCATATCATTAAAGTTTCTCTCAATCATTGTACCTCGATCAAGGAGAATCCTAAAGTTTGACAAAGCTAAGCCACCATTCTACCTTTGATCACTGGCCTCGACCCTCTCTTAAATTTTCAGCACTTATATTACTTCGTTAATATTAACTCTGAGGCGTACTTTGCTAATGTCAAAAACTATCTCTCATAGTCAAGCATCGCCGTACTCCTATGTTGCAATCTCATGAAATCATCTATCTTCCCATCTCTCAGGGACACTGGGAAAAGTGATCCCAAAACATCTCCTAAAACTGTACTTAAGTGAGCTTTGCCACTCAACCAAAACCCTCCACCAAACTCCAGTAATTTACTGCCCCTCCTTTTAACTAAAATATGGTCAAAGATATTCTTGTCCCATTATCCACAATCTGCATGGCCCTGAAGATTCACTTACACCTGTTGAATAAATTCTCCACCACATTCATATCCACAACCCCATCATATGTGGGAGGCTTCAACCTCCAAGACTGCTCTAGCATAGTAGTCAAAGATTGTCTCGCCCAAGCCCCACCAATAAGCATAAACATGGCTACACCATTTGTTATGTAAAAACCTCTAGCTCAAACAACTCTGACTGATACACACTTTACACCTCTGGCTGTATTTTCACTCCCTATAGTTCTACTACTGGAACCTCACTACCAAAACTAACACTAGCATGGGACCCTTAATCTGGTGTCACCATTTTGGCTAGAACAACTCTAACACCAACACCTTTACTAATATCTCCCCTCTCATAACCCTTACCTCAACCTCTATCCCAACCTTTATCTCTATTGCCTGGGGTAGAAAACGAGTTAACTCCTTAAAATAGTTAATGAGTTAACAGAAAATCAAGAAATTGAAAACATATAAGCATGCAAAAACATAACCACATCACACACAATTCAAAAGATTCTTACTATCCCCCTAAGATAAGGCTCATCTATGCTTGTATTATTTTTTTGTCCCTTTAACGGTCTTAGTTAATGGGTGGAGATTTGAATTTTTTGTGCTATAATATGGGTAAAGACAAAATAACCCTTTGTTACTGTATTTATTTCTAATATGTGCTAAGGTATTGTCAGTTTCCTTAGAATGTTTCAATGGTCCAAAGATATGTAGAGGAATTGTTATTGTGGGGAAGCTTATGAGGTTTTGCACTATTGTTGGCAAATGATTGTTTTATTTTCCAAGAACATGATAAGTCATTTATATTTTGCTTGAATTGGTTACTTAATGCTTATTGTCATTAGCCAAGTCATTTAAATCAGAGATTTTCGTATCGTCTTCTATGCATGGTAAGGATGGGTTATTTTTTGGAACAGGTTTTAAAGGTTAAGATAGTGAGTAAACTTGGAAAATATTTGGGAACATTAATGGATTTTACATTATCAAAAGCAGTTTTATCTAAGAATTTGGAGTTTAAAGTATTGGCCAAAATTCAGAAGTGAAAGGCTCCTTTATTATCATTTGAGGGAAGAATGGTGTTGATAAAATATTGTTTGTCATTGATTCCAATCTACATATTATCTATGTTTAAAGTTCCAAAGAAGGTGGTGTAAAATATTAGGTCTTGTATTATTTTTTTTTCATATGGAAAGGAAAGATAATGTGAGTACATGTTAGAAGAAATGTGAATATCTGTGTAGACCAGTAAACGATAATGGATGGGGTTCATGGATTTGAGTCATTTTAATCAAGCCTTATTAGCTAAAATGGCTTGGAAAATTTTAAAAGTCGAGCTCTTTACTGGCTAGGTTTTTTAAAGCTAAGTATTGTTGTTATATAGATACTTAAAGCATAAAAAGGATGGCTTTTGTATCTTGGGAATGGAAGAGCATTATTTGGGGAAAAGATTTATTATTGAAAGGGTTAGTTTGTAAATTAGGGTCTAGTTTAGACATAGATACTTTTTAAGGATGATGGATTCCAAGAGCATATAATTCATATGTTTCTTGAAATGCTGAGGTTAAGGTTTTACCACTTCAGGTATTTTATTTCCTAAACTAGATGTTGAAGAATTCTGTAGTTGAAATGTTTTTTTCCTAACGATGTGATTAAAGTTGTTGTCCCAAATAGCAATACTAGAGGGGGTGAATAGGGTTGCTTGAAAAAGTTTTTATAAATAAAAATTTTGACCCCTAAAATAAATATGTCAAAATGAAAAAGATAATCAAGTATAGAATACACTTAAAAATATTCAATATTTGTAGATGAGCGAGTACTGGTGTTTGTAATAATTATAAAGAGAAGGAAAGAGAAATAAACACAATTGATTTATAGTGGTTCGGTTTTAATGTTGCCTACGTCTATTCCCCAAAATCTTCCTTAAGATTTTTCCCTTATTCTTTGAAGAGTTTGTTATACACTAGATTCCAAGAGTGCTAGAAAACCTTTTTAAGTGATTCTATCCCCAAATCACTCACACCAAGTGATTCTATCCCCAAATCACTCTATAAATCTCTCTCAAATAATATTTCTTATCTTTGTTCCAACACTTGAATCAAAACCAATAAGAACTCACCCAACTCTCACAAATTAAGAGAGTTATAAATTTCCATATCTTATAATAATAATAATGATGAGTTTAAAATTCAATTAAATTCAAAATGAAAACTCTTATAAGTTGAATATAAAAGATGAAGCACAAGTGTAAGAAAAAATCACTCTTTGTTTGCAAAGTTATGAACTTTCTTCTATCTATTTGTAAGCACTTCTTTCTTACTTTATTCTTACTTTTAAATCTAAGTTTGAGACTCTATTTATAGACAAAAATTTCCAAATAACCATTACTAAGTGAAAAGAAACTTTTACCCTTGAAAGAATTTGAATTTTCTTACTTTTAATGTTGCCTTTCAAATTTTGGTAAGATACATTTATGATCATTTTCATCCTCATAACATTCATATCTGACATTGACCTAGAGTAATAACTTTGTAGATATAAGTCAACTATTTCCAACGTTTAGATTTTTAGATATAGCCTCAGAATCGAGACTAGCTCCAGATAATTTTTTCTAACTATTTAAATTTGTGTTTCCAATTAAGGATACTATCCCATCATGACGATTTTGAAATTTGAAGAAACTTAAACTACAAAAGTTATAGTTTTTTAAGTTTTCTTTTCACACATCAAAACTCAAATATGAGAGTCTAGTTTACTATGTTATTATTATAAGGGTGTTTGGTATGATAAAAAGTGAGATAAAATGAGATAAATTGTGGGTTTGTAATGTGTACAGTGAGATAAGTCTTAGAGATTTTTAGAAATTTTTAGAATTTTTCAAAATTTTTGGTGAACCCAAATACTCCCTATATGAAAATTGAATCTTTAGATCTTAAGATATTATCCATATACTAATATGTGTCTGATTTCTTTGTTTATTTGAGTTAACCTTTTAGTTTAAGTCTTCATCTTACTTTGATTTCTATTAATTCCAACTTTGAATTTCCTTTAATCCTACATCCAAATTATGTAAAAATACTTGAAAAATAACATCAATCTCTTCTAAGTATATTATCTTGAATCTATCAAATTAAAATTAATTGTAATATTTCATACAATATCTATTTAAAAAATAATTGTAAAAGTTTAATTCAATAATTGTTATCATCAAAATCAATTATAAAATTAAATTTATAAATCTTGAGTTAACAGAAGTGATTTAGAGGATTCATGTGCCTATGAGTTAATGTGGTAAAGAATGGATATGGGGTGACATAAAGATGAATCTTTTTTGATTAAGTCAAGTTATTTTTTGTAGTATTATGGGTGGTTTAAAATGTTCTATAAGAAACAATCTCGAGAGATTAAACGAGGGGATGAATTCGAATAATAAAATATGGGGTTGTCGTGGAGATTGAAAGTTTTGAGTAAGCGGAATTTATTATTTTCTTAGGTTAAAAATCATTCATGAATATTTTACTAGTTAAGTCTAATTTAGCTAGAAAAGATAGTTTATTGAATAAGAATTATACCAAATGTGGGATAGTCAAGAAGGCACAAATTGATATGTTTTATTGTCGCCTGATAAAGTTATAACATTAATCGATAGTTTTTTTGGTTAATAAATAACTTTAAAATATAATATTTATAATTGGAAAATTAAAAGTCTTGTCCTAGATTTATCAAGTTTATTTATACTTCCTTACAAAGAAAGTTGTTAGAAAAATTATGAGTGAGGGTCATGAGAGAGCATTTGATTGGTAAAAGTTTGGTAAAAAAAAAAAAAGTATAATAATTTGATGTAAAAGTGATATATGACAAACTTTAATTAGAAGAAAGTATAAAAAATTAATAAAAATTAATAAATTTTGATTAATTTTATTGTGTTAAACGAGACTTAAATTTATAATAAACAATGGATGAATATGACACCTGAGTACATGGTTTTGTTTACTTTGTTATAAAAAATAAAAAAGAAATTACCCTGGCATTTCTTTTTTATAAGTTCAAGGATAAACCAACTTATAAGCCAAAAATATATTTTCTTGAAAAAATGAAAATAGTATACATTTAATTTATTATCAAACGTTAATAAATTTATAATTTATAATTTATGAATTGAGATTAGAAGTGAATTAGGCGGGAAGCGCTCTCCGGATATATATGTGTCGAATCCCTAAATTTGAACCTAAATTCTCACTTTTAACTCTGTTTAGCTAGGGTTGGTAAGAGATGTTTGGGAGCCAGTTCGACGGCGGCGCTGCCTTCTCTGGCGGTGGTTTCATGCCCTCTCAGGCTACTCAGAGCGCCGATCCCTCATTCTCTCCCGCGAAAGTAATACCCGTTCGTACTGACAATTCTTTAATTTTAGTATTCGTTTTCACTCAACCATGCATTTGGTTGCCGCGAAAATCAAAGGAAATCACAAGAAAATAGAAATTAAGAGAATTTGTTTCCCGTTGTTTTGTTATTTTCTTTATTGTTTTACACTGAATCTCAGTTTCTCAGACGAAGTATAATTAAGGTTCTGTGCGCGTGATTGTTTCACAGAATCGCGATACCCAGCCACTGCTACCGTTAACGGTGAAGCAAATAAGTGGAGCTTTTCAGTCCAGTGATGACAAATCCAATTTTCTTATAGATGGTGTTGACGTGAACAACGTAGGGTTTCTTGTAGTTCTGCAATTCTGATCTTCCTCTTCATTTAATTATAAAAAAATTTGAATTACAATTGTGTTTAGGTTACGTTAGTTGGGATGGTTTTTAACAAAGCAGAAAGGGTTACTGATGTTACCTTAGTGATAGATGATGGTACAGGACGCATTGATTGCAATAGATGGTGAAAACTCTCTCTCTCTCTCTATATATATATAAGTATATAAATATTTTAGCTGGCTTCAAGCTGAAATTTTTTTGTCCATTTGGAAATATTTTGTTAATGTTGCAGTGCAATTGTATCTCCAAGCTAAAGCAGCGTATTTTTGTATTTTCAGGGTAAATGGAGCTGCAGATACCAAAGAAATGGAAGGAATAAGGTAAGTTCTACTTTAGTGTTGCATATAACTTTTAAAGACTCTGCATGATATAAAAGTGTGGCAGCGTAACGTTGTTCCACTGTGACCTAGAGTCAAGAGTTCGAACTTGCAATTTGGGAGCCTTGTACTTTGGGTTGACCTTTTTTTTTATGTATATTATATAAAAGCCACTTGAATTTGAAGGGCTCCATTCCAAATGGCTGTATTCATGGTGAATAAATGATGAACGCCTATAAATGTTTATGTAAATGGTGAATTGGGCAATTGAAATCAAAACATTCCGGCAGGCTCTTTTTGTTTTGGTTCAATTTCAAAACTAGTGAACTCAATCCTTTTTTATGTTTTAATTTTTCTTTTATTTGAAAATTAGGGATGGAATGTATGTTCGGGTACATGGACACTTAAAAGGCTTTCAGGGTAAAAAGCAATTAGTGATCTTTTCTATAAGGTAAATTTTGGTAATTAGTTCTCATTATTGATAATTGCAATGCTCTTTATATGTAGTTTATAATTTTGAGATAAACTCAATTGAATGGAAAAGCTTCATTGTCATTGAATCATGTCTAGACATCCACAAGCACAAGAGTAGGGGATTACAATACATCTATACTTTATCACATTGGAATCTATTGCTGTGCTATGATATCTAAGAAGGGTTGCATAAAATTGATTAGGCTGCTGAGATGCTAGCAGGTAAAAACATTTTAACAGTATCCCTATGCTTGTCAAATTTGATTGGGTTTTACACTTGATTGGATGACCCATTAAGTTCTCTCTCCATTTTTAGCATGTGTAGTGGTTTCTGATATGGTATGTCTGTATCTGATGTTGGTTGTTGAGCAATTATCCCTTATGAAGAATAGTGACAGTTCTATACTGAAGTTACCCCAACATTTGTAGATTGAAATCTCATTTCGAGGGTTAATCCACCTGATTTTTTTGCCTTGGTCTATTATTATTATTTTTTTCTTTTGTGTCATTTTCTCCCCCTCTCATTTCATATCTCTTTAATTCATCTTGTTCCATCCAACTTCATTGATGGAGCTAACACTTGAACTAAAATATCACAAATGAGAAGTGTTTTGTTCATCATGAGTGAAGGGGGTACACGTGAGAACATATTTCATCTGTTCTTTATTTTTCCTAGTCTCAGTAACTTGATTTTCATTTGTCTATTTTATTTGTGACCCTCCAGCTATCTTTAATAACATGTCATGAGAAGATTGAATGAAGCGAAGCTAATTTAGTACTATTTCCTTGTGCAGTTTTTAGTTGTATTTTGCATTATTTCACTAGTTCTAACAGTGTTGATGGATTTATTTAATTGTGGAGCTAATTTTCCTTTATTGCCACTAACCATTACATTTTCCTTGGCATTTTTCTTTTACCATTTCTCAAGGTGTGTTTAGGTTTTGCTGTGTGTGAGATGTAGAGAATATTGTAAATGTATAAATTGGTCATTGGTTTATGTTCTTTCATAGTATAGGAGATTTGATTATGATTTGTCTTTTAGCTTGTACAAGATCCTAGAAATATAGTAGTGGCAATTGTGTTAGGTCGGGTTTGATTGTGTTAAGCTCTAGTATTCGACTAATTGTGTCAACTCGAACATAGCACGATTAATATTTCTATCAAACTTCTTCACACAAACACGGCCTGTTTATTAAACGGTGTACAAGTTGTGTTCGGTCAACACGCTTAACATGACACATGTAACACATCCGCACAAAAGAAAACATGACTAAAAAAAACGTTGTATTATTAAAATCTAACTTTTTTCTTTTACATTTCTAGAATACCCTAGTCCCCAATCCCAAATCAATTAAAGAAAACAAGTTCTCTCTCCATCCCTGAATCATGGGTTCTAGATCTTTCTTCCCATTATAAAAATATAAAGGACCCAAAATCGTTGAACAAAAAATTATACAAGACTGGATGTCAAATCGATTCTATTGCTGGGAAATTGAATTTGGGAGGGAATTGAAGGTGATTTCGAGCTCTTCCTCTTGGGACCCAGGTGGATGACTCTTCAATAAGTTTAATCGAGATTGAACCTTATGATGTAGAAGGTGGCAACCTATCAGGTCAACAATTTTGGGTCGACCTTTGAAGTGGGTAGTTTGGGTTTCACCAAGAATGATGGAGATTGGCTCAATTCTATGAGATCCATCACTATATTTCATCGATTGAGTGAACACATTTATTAATTGTTAAAGTGCGAGCAAAGGCCCTTATCTCACCAATTATATCGACAAGGTTTGATGCTTTTGTCATTGTTAGAGAAAAGATGGAACGAAAAAAAAATAAAAGATGGAGTAGACTATAGGTGGGTACTGTTTGAGCGTGAGGCTGAGAGTCTTGAGTTTTAGATGAAATGAATTAAATTTAGAGTTTCCGCCTTTCAAACATTGAAAGTTGGTAAAAAAATGGGTTATATGCGTTTGGGTTATTTGTGTCAACCCATTTAATTATTTTGTTTCCACATTAAAATTTGGTGATTTGTTTTTGCCATGAATTTGATCTATTTTGTTTCTGTTAAAATTGGGTTGACTCATTTACAACATGAACTCATTTAGTTGAATTGAGTTATTATTATGTAGAAAGGAGGACATCTATGTCTCCCAAGTGTCCAAAAAAGTGTACTTCTAAAACAATTAAATAATGACATGTTTGGATAAATATCCGACATGCATCGAGTGTCCAATGGGTGTCGGAGTTCAATACCCACACGACACTGATGCATAATCTTCCTAGAAGTGTGTGCGATTCTTAGGGGATGAGTGATCTTGGTAACTGTGGTTAGTTTTGTATTTCCTTTGGGTTAAGAAGTATATTTAGGACAAGACTCAAGAGTCATAGATGTGACACAATTAGGGATGGCAAAATATAGCTTGCCGAAATGTATAGAGATACTCGTTGTGGGGGCCGAATAGAGATGGTAGTCTTCACCTCGCTCCATATCTGTTCACATACTCGTTTATATACCACTTGTATTTATATAGTAATATTTGTTGAAAAATAACATTATTTGATCTAAATTTTGTATATATATATTTTTTATTTTTGATAATATTATAAAATATTATTTAATTTAAAAAATGTATAATTTTTTATTTTCAATAAATACTTTATAACATTCTTTTAATTTTATAAATATTTTTTATTTTTAAATGGGTGACGAAAACAGGATGCAGAACCTGCATCTAGGCGGGGGTTGGGGGAGAGAGGATTTTATCCGCTAACGAAGGATTGTTAAATGGGGATGGCACCCCATCCCTATACACAATATAAGCACACCAGTGAAACAATTTTCAAAAACATCATGACATCACACAATGGCGCAAAAAAATATATTTATATATCTTTTATGCATGAAAGTAATAGTCATTCATTTTTATTTTATATTACAAAAGGAATTTATTTTTATTTGCAACAAAATCATAAGAAATCATCTTTCAAAAAAAGTGTGAACAAAAATCCTAATATATATTTAGAAATTTATTTTTATAAACAATTTCGATGTTTGGTTTTATTGTTCTTCAAATTATAGATCTAAAAGGTTAAGGATTAATTGCTATAAATTAACATTGTTTTTAGTTTAGTATCAGATTTCATGTTTTTCCTTCAAATTTACAATGTTTTCTGCATGTTTCTGAGTGGTGGATATTCCAATTGTCTGGTTCTAAAAAGGACAAAAAAAAAAAAAGGATAAAAAAAAAATAATGGTCAATGGTTACAGGTAGCCTTGTTCATTAGTTTTTGTACGGAACTCAGGCCTAGTTTGGTACAAAGGAATGGGATGGAATATCATGCCAACCCTCTTCACTTTCATTCTATTCTATTCTCTCAAATAAAAATAGAGCATTATTTCAAATAAAAATAGAGCAATGTTTCAAATAAACATACCAAACGAATTAATAAAATAAAAGTATGGGAAAGACCATTTCATTCCCTTGTACCAAACTATGTCTTAATTTTTCGCAATATTTGAGAGGAAGTTTTGGATTTTGTGCCTATCACTGTGCTCTCTCCCATTGGTTTGGGACTACACATCAATCTGTTGGTCTCCGGTAATCCCATGTGGTGGGAATGACCACGAGACCCTTGGGGTGCTTATGAGTGGAGGGCGTCCTATGAGGTCCTTAGGCCTTGTTCCAAACCTAAGGTGGATCTTGTAGAGGTTAAGACAAAGATGTTGACAAGGCATCCCTCAACCGAGTACTAAGTATGGCAGGATGAGGTGCCTCTATGTTAGTGAATTGATATGCAGAGTGTTAAAACTTGTATGTTCTATTTTGCAAGCTTGTCTGGATGGAGGCTATGATATTTTTGACACATTGTCCCATATCTGTATGGATAAATATGCTGTTGGATAGTGTTTTCTCCTGTAAGTTGTTATTCAATGTCAGGATATTAAATTCTTCTGTTTGGGTGTTCTTGTCAGGCCTTTGAATGATTATAATGAGATTGCGTACCACTTTGTGGAGTGTATGTATGTCCATTTCCACAACACCAGAGTAAGGGTATTCAAACTGTTTTGTTTGTTTGTATTCTTTATTTATTTTAAGTAAGAAATGTAAATTTGCATTTTCAGTGAAAATTATTATGTATATGGTCTAGTCTGTTTTCATGATGGATTTTTAATTTTTGTCGATAGAAGCCGCAGGGTGGTGCTCCTTTCAACATGCCAAATTCAGCAGTTACCACCCCTTCGAAAGGATTCCAAGCTGCCCCACCAAATCAAGTAAGCTTGTCATGTTAAACTCCACTATTATGTTATAGATGTATTATAACTACATAAAATCTATGTTTTTTCAGTATGTTGGTCACTATAGTGTTGACGGACTCAAGGGCATTGATCAAATGGTCATAGACTATCTGCAGCAACCTTCCTGCCTGTGAGCTATCTATTATTCCTACTCATCCAGTATTTGTTTTTGTTTTCTTTTGTCATCCAGCTAGTTTACAGCTATGAATCATGTATGTAATTTCTTTGTGCGGGTGTGATCATTTGCGAGTAGATTACAATGGAGGAAGATAGTTAACATGAATGCTTGCTTAGTGTGAAGTGTCCTAGAAGGGGGAAGGGGGAGTTTCCTAGTGTTGACACTACATTTGGCAGCACACATCATACATGCCGTGAATGAGGATGATTTCATACCTAGAAGACATGTCTTTGACACATGGCAATTTTATTCAAGATGCATAATATCATTACATGAATTAGGTTTCACCAAATGGATCTATGCTTCAATACACAAGTCTTGGGGCAATCAAGCACTTGGTGCTCTGGAAAACTAATGATTATTTGGGTCCTTAGTATTTATTCGGTCTAGGGAGGCATCTGCTTGCTGTACTTATAAAATTAGCTGGATCTTCATTCGCTCTAGGTAAAACCAGCTAATGGAACTTGTAAGGCAGAGATAGACATGGGCTTTATGGATCATTGAGCTCTGGGGTTAATTGGCTGGGTGGCTAAGGACAGTGCTTCGGCACACACTAGTATTCATTTTGGTGATAGCTAATTTGGTATTAGTTCATTGTGGGCCAGTTTGACTAAAATAGGGAGACTTGATGCTTACGCTTATTTAGAGAAATTCCCAGTCCTACATGCAAGGACTAGGCTTTAATACTCACCATGGATAGACTCACCCAATTTGATCTCAAGTTCATCCTTCTAAATATCTTGGGGTGAACCATTATATTTGTTTATTCTTCCCTTTAAGATGTCTGTTCTTCATCCAGTAGACTCGGTGCTTACTGTCCTTTGGCTTCATAGTGATCCATAACATTAGAGCATAGAACACATACCCCTAGTATGGAATATCTGAGGTGGCTTTTGTGCAATGACCTCCACGCTTTGCATGACCATCTCATGATATACTTGTGTGACCAAATGGCTCCATTCTTGAGATTGATCATTTCAGTACATCAGGTTTTCTTGTAAATATGATTTCAACGATGATTTTACTACATTGCCAAAAGAGTTCTGCGAGTTTGATCAACTGCCTAGGTTGGCTACATTGTCCTTTATGCTCTTTGATATTTGAAAATGAAATGGAAATAGATAAACATTCCCAAGGAGAGGAAAGTCCTTTTTCCACTATTTTTTGGTTGAGACGAAGGACAGGAATGCAGAAGGTTCTGTTGGGCTCTACCAGTAAGTCAATTACTCATTCAGGGAATGAGTAAAAACACAAGGAGACGAAGTGTTTGCAGAAAGAATTTCTGGGGACCAAAGGAATGCTGTACCTGTTCTTTCTTCCTTTACCTCCCTTTTTCCATGCCCCCCAAAAACATGAAGATCTTATTCACCCCTCCTGTTTGCTTTCCCCTCTTCAATGGCTTCCATTCTTCTCACGTACTCACATGACAAATCAAGCTATAATGTTTATTGAAGTTATTGATCTTGGTTGGGAAAATGTTCAGTTGTGATAGATCACTAAGTAATGTTCATATATGGGTTTTATTTGGACACGGATATTTTCTGTCAATCTTGGATGCAAATGGTTTGGCAGTCGTCCTCATCTATTATTGAGTTTATTTGTAGGATTTAGATTAATCATTGTTTTAGTTTAACATCGTCTTTTCGAGATTTAGAGACTTCTCTGAAGTATATTACTAAGTGATCTACATATATGTTTGGCAAGTGATTGATACACACGCTTTTGATGCATATATTGAAGATATATCTATGTGGTATGTGAAATACATGATATGTGATGGAAAGAACTGGTCAAGGATAGAAATTAATTTGTGAAATAGTCTAGTCAGTTTTAAGTAATTTTTGCTTTGGCAATTGGGACCGACTAGAATAAAATCTGGAATTAAAACATATCAAATCTTTGATGATTAGGAGTTAATAAATTATAAGATTCTGCAAATATCTAAAACTTTGCGTCTTTGGTAATTTTTGGGGTTATTGCAATTTTCTATTTTAATTATTAGGGTTAGGGTTTTTCAGTATGAATACCAAGTTGTAGCCAATTTGGCATTTGTCTTAGAATATAATTCAACTAGTATTTATCCGTGCCAAAGGCACAGTAACAAAAAATGAGTAACTAATTTATATAATAACAACCGTTGATCTAACACATAAATGTCAAATCAATGACCTGATTTGTTATATAGATTTGTTTTTAGAGAATTCTCTTTATTTTCTGGTGGATTACAATGGTCCTATTTTAGGGTTTATGTCCGGTTAGAACAATATCAAGGTCACTTCATTCTCTTATGTGTCAAGTGGTATAAGATTTTTTTAGAGATCTGATGTGACTGATGTCAATCAAGATTGCGAGCATCCTAGGCGTCTGTTGTCCAAGCACCAAGGGAGGAGAACAATTCAAGCTGAAGTACGAGCACTCTACGAAGAAGTGAGAGCTATGTTTTTTGGTTTTCCCTAATCATATCTGAACTTTTCAGCAATCTGATAGGGCGAATGGTAATCAAGATTGCAAGCATCCTAAGGCTGTTGATTAAACCTTTTGGGAAGAGAGTTGGCAAATTATCTGAGATAAGTTTGTAGAGAGATGTGAGCTATGCTTGTTGATTTGGTTTTAAATAACCGCAATTAGGATGTTGATGGAGGTTGCTAAGATAGGGGTTGTGGGTGTCAACATAGAGGTGGACGAGGCTAGTTGATCATCCTTGACAATTCGACAATGAAGATGGTGGCTATGCAAAGTACGAGAACTCATTAAAAGAAGATTTATCTAGTAGAGTATGCTAACATCGATGAGACACAACCAATGCTTGTAAAGAGGCGTTGACATGCATAAAAAAGATAATTAGTTATCAATTCATTGAATTTTATTGTTCAAGACTTGCTTGAATGTCATGTCATTGTATGTATATCTTAAACTCGAGGGTCGAGGGCCAAGGGCCAGTGTTTTGTTTTTTCATTTTTTGTTTTTTTTTTTTAAATAAAAGAGGAGTCTTATATTTGACACACGATACAATGAAGCGGTCAATGATAGAAATTAATTTGCAAAAAAAAAAAAAAAAAAATTAGCTGGTTTTAGGTAATTTTTGTTCTGACAATTGTCGCTAGAATAAAACTCCATATCCATTCTGTAATGATTCAGAGTAAATAAGTAACTGGATTCTGTAATTAACTTTTTTGTTTTTGGTGATTTTGATATTTTTGCACGTTTCTATTTTAATTGTTGGGGTTGTGGTATTTCAATACGAAAATGAAGTTGTAGCCACCCTGGCATTCGTCTTAGAATATAATAAAATTTATCTTCAGAGAATTCTCTATATTTTTTGGTGGATTCTAGTGTTCTTGCTTAAGGGTTTGTGTCCGCTTGGAATGATATATATAGTAGTTTTATGTCTAGTTGAAATGATATCGAGCTCAATTTATTTTGTATTACGTCGGAAACCTCCCCAAACCCCTCGATAATATGAATCATGTTAAACTTTATTTTAATGGTTTTCTAAATATATAAACATGCATACATAAAGTTTTATTTGTTGTAGCTCCTTTATTTCGTTTGTGGAGCTTGTTTCCCTTAACCCCTCTATCTTATACTTGGTTTCAGTTCAAGGGAGAAAGGAGTGCATGTGAATGAAATGGCCCAACATCTAAACATGCCAGTAGAAAAAATCACGTATCTCTCTCTCTCTTTCTCTCACGAGCATTTATATGCATGCAAATTGCAATGCTATGTTTTGCCATTTCTTCGGGCCTAATCCTTTCTTGGCATTTTGGCAGAATGTCGATCAAGACTCTTGAAGATGAAGGGCTGGTATACTCTACAGTCGATGAATATCACTACAAGTCCACTGGAAACGGTTGATGTGTGTGCATATGGCAAAAAAATGAAACCGGTCAGAAAAATGGCTTTCCAAGTTCTATTCAGATTTGGCTCTAAACTTTCCATTTCTCTGTTAGGCTTTGTTTGTTTTAATTTAAAAAAAAAAAAAATGTTTTCCAGAAAAAGTATTATACTCCTGTTTCAATTCTTAAAACGCGAGTAATTGGTTTTTGGAAAATATTTTACCTTTAAAGCCAACGGAGCCTTAATATTGAATGTATGGGCGTTTAAGAATCTTTTATTTTCTTGCAATACAATGGGGTTCCCGTCTCATGCTGTTCTGTTAATAGATATGAAATATGATACATTTTATAGGACATGGTTTCCTAGCTTTCTCGCTTTCATTTTAATTTAGTAATATGACACGATGTTTTGATTACAGTAGCATTTGAAGTTTTCAAAAAGTCTTAAAAAAATTAAAAACTAGTATAAAATTTACACAATAATAAAATTTAATTAGATAAAATTAGAAAAAATTGAAGTTTTTTGGAACTTTTCTGAGTATCTTTGAAACTTTTTAAAATCGGTGTTGACGTAAGTTGGGGGCCAAATTATTGAAAAAGGAAAAAGATTAGTTGGATTTCCCTACGGTATTGAACTAACTGATTTGGATTTTTGATTAAAATAATAAATGTCGTAACAAATTCATTACAACTTATGAACAGTTTCTTTTATATATTCGTGAGCAAGTTTGTAATTTTTTTTTAATTGTTCACAAAAAAATATTAAAAAATTTAAATGTTAAACACATTAATTCAAAATTTATTTGATAAGTTAAAAAATATAATGTGTATTATATTTGTTCATTAACAGGGAGTCAGGCAGATTATTAAGGGGGTATTTGGAGTAACGAAAAATAATAAAAAATGTGGTTTGAGTAATATTTGGGTGTTTGGAGGCAAACTACGTTTTTCAGAGATGAATAGTGAAAAATATTGATTTTTGCAGAGAAATCCGTCGGAACGGTTTTGAAATCCGTCAGAACGATTTTCGAATTTCTTTAAAAAATATTGACAATGGGTCTTGTTTGGTAGTTTAGATAACGTTGGTCACATTAAAAAAAAAAAAAATTACATCTATTCAATTAATCGAACTCGAGTTATGTAATTTTTTCTAGAGTTGTAATAGGTATGAATGTGTAAAAAGTAATAGAGAATCTTGGAGTTTTTTTAGAGTTTTTCAGAGCTTTTCATAGCTCCAAACAACCCCATTATAATATAAATAGAATAGGACTCTCTTACATGTAAAATTTATAAATAGATACGAAAACTTTTTTTTATCTTTCAAATTTCATGATAACTTTTTATTACAATCATTTTCTCTGTAGCTTTACTATTTGTTAAGTATGTACTTAATTTTAATTTTTTAAAGTTTTTATATATAATTGATATATATATATATATGTATATATATACATTGTGGTAGGAAAAGGGGAGGCAATAATTATAAATTGTTTAATTATATGAATAAGTGTTATTATTTTTCAATCTTTTTTATTTATTATATTTTGAATTTAATTGAATTATTGCTATTGATAGTATCAATATTTTAATTTATTTTATATTTACTATTTGATTATATTTACATAAATAATAATATATATTACTTTCAACTATATTTTTATAACTTAATTATTTTAGTATATGATAATAAATTTAAATTAATTATATAATATGATAAATTTGTGAATCACACAGGCCATATCACTAATATATATATGTGTGTATGTATGTATGTAAACATG
>JAVXUM010000021.1:7256356-7269610 GCA_035590655.1 Pouteria glomerata | reverse complement strand
TAAGAAATCAATCAAATGAAAATAGATTTGATAATTTCATTGATCAAAAACAAATTGCCGACAATATATCCTTTTTTACCATGAGAAAGGTTAGAGATTGAAAGAGTGAAGAAAAAGAGCACCAACCAAGCCAAAATAACGAGTATAGCTACTACCAAAGACAAAGACAAAAGCCCACTTTTCCAGCTGAGAGAATTAATATGTCCATTTCCTACAACTCCCCACTTGATCTGTTTTCTTGCTCAAAACTAAATCTCAGTCACTGTGCCAGAGTTCCAATTTTCTTCCACTCCATTTGTGCGATGTGCTTGAGTTGTTGCTTGAGTTGTTGGTAGGTGAAAAATCTATTAATGCTTTAAATTTCTGCGACTTTCAATTTAGATTTCTGAATCAATAAGAATCCATGTGAAAAATGGATATGGGAAAGTTAAAAAAAAAAAAAAAAAAAAAAATCAAACTTAGAAAAGAAAAATTATGGGAAGTGACTTCTAACAATGTGGTGTTCGCCGAGTAGGAAAGGAATACGGAAACAACAATAATCATAGCCAGTCCTACCAGCTGACCATTAATGCAAATACTGTCTCACAATTTTGGTAAGGTCCCATACTATATATATGTATATATACATATATATTTATATATATGATATCTTAAACCAGTCGCTTCTCATCTTCAGGATTTTCGACCGACATTTATTTGAAAATCAACAAACATTTACCATTTGAATCTTAAAAAATCTTAATCTTCTCATTAGCCCCAAATTTATCCAACTTCAACTCATTTTTATCATTTATCCAACCTTTTTTAGATGATTTTTTTTTTAGATAGGACTTATCATTTTTTTAGATAGGCCTTATCAAATATTCTACCTTAAGTTAAAAATTTTTTAGGGAGAAAAAGCATAAAAACAATGAGGCAAAAGTGAAATTTCTATGTATATGAAGAAAAAACAATAGAGGTTTACTTTAGTGTAATTTTCTAGATCAATGTAAGTAATTATCATCATTGGGCCTCACCTCGGCTCGCCATTGATTAAAAATGCTTATATAATTAAAGTTGCCCTATCTTGGGGAATGCCAAGTCCATGGACTAAAAATGACATTTGGTTAAATATCCAAGGCATTCAAAGTGATTTGGAGTGTCAAACATGATTCAAATTGACAAAATGATAAGCCATAGCATTGACATATTACAACATCAATTTCGTTGCAGAAAGGCAGGCTTTTTCTCTGAATGATTTTATGATTGCAATCAATAACTTGTCTCTTACCAGCTCTCTTATTCGTCATATTAATTCATGACACGAAATCTTTCTTTCCTGTAGAATAAAATTACAATGTTACGAAAAAGAAACATGAGTATTCACAAACTACCACAAAAAGAGAGCAAATGGTACTTACGCTATGAGCATTATGGTATTTGGTGATCATACTAATGGTATGAGGAGGTAAGAACTCATAAAGTATAGAGATTAGTGAAGAATTAATGAAGAAAATGTCATCTAGGGTGAAGTTGGTCTCCTCAACGAAGATTGAATCCTTTGCCCACCTAATCAATTGTGAATCCAAGTGATTCCCACATCTCAAACTGTTCCAAAATTCTAATTCGACATTAGAACAATTATACTAGCCCTAGGAAAAATGTCAAATTTCTTACCTTTTGAACAAGGGGAAATTCTGAAAATTACAATTTACTCTGGCAAAATATGTGTATTCATGTGCGTATTCCAAATCATATACTTCTTTGGAGCCATGAGATTATCAACACCAGAATCAAACTCCACAGAGCTTGGATGACATTGTTCAGACCCAAGATGGACAAGCCCCATGTTCCCCAAAATAACATGACAAAGCAACAAATGCCTTAACCCATCGTTATCAACAACTGATGATTTCATACTGAAAAAACAAATAAACTAGTAAATTAAATCTCTCCTTTCAAATGTCACAAAAAATATAGATTATAGTAGAATGAACATTGATCAAAAAGAAAATAGAATTTTAGGCAGAATAAGGATTAAAGACATGCTTACCTGTTAATAGGAAAATGATTGGGAGACAGATAGATGTCGCAGCCATACAAATCCTTGTTCTCAGCATTCCGACAAGAACCAAATCCATAAGAAATAATATTCTCAATCGCATCCTTGGAAGAACCAAACCAAGCATACTTCAAATTCACATTACCACCACCACATTTATTTCTTTTCCGTTGCTTGAGCAAAAATATGAAAGGATTGAAGCCGGGCTTGCTTTACAAAGCTAGAACAAGAATTTCTTTGGATTGAAACTACAGAAGCCTGTTGTCCCGGAGAAGCCAAATTTGAAATGAACATCTGCTTGATAGTCCTGTGCATCTTCTCTTCTTCATCCACTTCAACCAACCCATCACCAAACAATTGAGGTTCCTGAGTGTTGGGTCCAGATATCCTGCTTTCACAATCAGAAATTGATTGTTCTTTGTCATGATCTTTGTCATAATCTGTCCAAGAGATTGAATCTCCATCACGCGAATAGTTAATCTGGTTATTTAATGCACGGGTTCTAATTTTGTTAGAAGAATAAACTGAACTTTTTGATCCCATTCACAAACCTTTCAGTAGCTTGAATTGGAATACAGAGCAATCGACGTTGATGAGCAACTCTAGTAGACTCCATAACAAGCAAATCCAAAGAAGATTAAAGTTGTTCACTTAAAGGTCATTTGGTAACGCTGTCGTTTCTTTATTATTGTTTATTTTGTTACTGTTTTCTGTTTTGTGCTTTTTGTTATTCTTTTTTTTTTTCCTGAAATAAAAACTGAAACAGCGTTTGAAAACGTAATTTTGTTTACGATTATTATTTTTTTTTAAGAAATATTATATTATATTAATTATATTATATTATTATATTAATATATTATATTATATAGTAATTAAATTATTATATTATATTGTATTATATATTATATATTATATTATATTATAATTAAATTATTATATTATATCTTTATATTATATATTATTAAATTATTATATTAATATATTATATTATATAGTAATTAAATTATTATATTCTTATATTATAATTAAATTATTATATTATATTATATTATATTATATTATATTATATAATAAGTTATATTATATTGTTGTCATATTTTATTTTTATATTATATAATAATTAAATTATTATTATAATTATATATTATATTGTTATATATATAATATAATATTTTATTATATATAATTATGTATATAATATAATATATTATATTATATTATATTGTTATATGTATTTAATATAATATAATATTATATTATATTGTTATGTTTATAATATAATATAATAATTTAATTATATATAATATAACACTATTATATTATATTATATTATATTATATTATATTATATTAAAATGGACAATGTTTTAAAATAGGCTAAAATATTTGGAATAGAAAAAAAAATAAGAGTAAAAACACATTTTTTCTGTTTTCATTTTTCTGTTGTCGTTTTCATTTTTTTGGAAACAAAAAAACGGAAACAGATTTTAACAAACGTGTTTTTATTGCAAATTTTTAAAATTTTAAAAATGAAAACAGAAAAACGAAAAACAGAAATGTTACCAAATGGGGGCTTAGTATAAATTTATAAAAGTTACAATCTAATAATTAGTGCAATGAGTAAAAAATTTAAATTTTAT
This sequence comes from Pouteria glomerata, assembly GCA_035590655.1. Taxonomy (NCBI): domain Eukaryota; kingdom Viridiplantae; phylum Streptophyta; class Magnoliopsida; order Ericales; family Sapotaceae; genus Pouteria; species Pouteria glomerata. The sequence continues at coordinate 7,265,930 of JAVXUM010000021.1, read as the reverse complement.
AGAGATCTAAGAGTTTTGTAAAGATATATAAAGCACTAAACACTCATATTTTGTTTTATCTTTTAATTGGACTGATTAAATAAGTTTGAAATTTAATATATATTCCAAAATCAAATTTAACTTTTATGAAAGCTTTGAAACATTGATAAACTACTAGTTTTTAATACTCTTATACTCTATTTAAAATGATGAATTTAATAAAATTTGATTTTATTTAATAAGAATTCTCATCAATTCTTATATTTGAAATTAAACTAAAATCTTATGAATTAAATTAAATTTTATTTCATTACTTAAATTTTGAAATTTTTATATAATTTAAAATTAATCCAAAATAATAGAATTTGACAAGAATTTATTATTCTCTTAAGTTATCTAAATATGTAGACAAATTTATCCTTATATATCATATTTACTATATTTTTTATTTTCCATTAATATGGTTAAATTTAATATTTCTTTTAAATCAAATTAGTTCAATTCTTAAATTTAAAATATGTTCTAAATACAAATTTTATTTACAGAATTAAATAAATTTTTATTTTAAAATTTAAATCAATTTTAAGAGTGACATGTTTCCAAATAGAATGATATAGAAATTTCAATTCAATTAATTCTATTTGTTTACTAAAATTAACATAAAATAAAAATTTAAATGAAAAAAATAAATCAATAATTATTTTACAAAAATACACAATTTCATTAAAATATTTTTATAATATATTTAAAGCTTAATTTTTATTGACATAAAATCTTACATTAGTCTCGTGCAGAGTCAACAATTGTTAATTACTATTTATTTGTGCAAAGGCGTAATGACAAGAGAGAGACACGTGTATAGGGCGTGATAAGCAGGCATCTCGATAGCATTAGGTCGCAAATTAATTAATTCAAGCCAATGCCTTCTACAGTGGAGAGAGAGAGAGTTTGGCCTCGATGCTTGTGCGTGCTCTTTCTCCATCTCTTTCTTCTCGCCTCTATATCTGTGTCATTTTCACCGTTCCTCTTCACTTCATCGAAAGCCTCTCTCTCTCACTCTCTCTCTAGAACAGCGCTGTTTTTCGAAGAAATCCCATCTCTTTCGCACAGTCACCGACGACATGGATAGTTCTCAGAACTGGCTCGGATTCTCTCTTTCCAACCATAGCATGTCTTCTGATTCTTCTCAGCTCTGTCTATTTGAAGCTTTCAACACCAACTCTAGTAACTCCTCTCTCTCTCTCTCTCTCTCTCCATATATATGTAATATGTATATATATAATATATATTTGTCTTAGCATATCATGATTTGCATGTAGATATGTATATATACGAATTTGGTAACCAATATTATATACATATGATTTTCTTTTACAGGTGGGGTGGTTGATAGACCAGAAGAAGATGCGAACGGTGCAACAGACCTATCCATACTCGCTAGCGGAGGCCCAAAACTCGAGGACTTTCTAGGAGGCTGCGGCAACCCCGCCACCAGTGTGACGGAGGTGTGCCATTTCACCGGCGAAACTCCGGCGACTGTGTCCGGAAATGAGATATATGAATCGGAGCTGAAAAGCATCGCTGTTGGCTTCCTGCGTGGGTTTTCCTCCAACCAAACCAATACCCAGAAGCAGTTGGTGGTCGCGCCAACGCCGGAACCGGCGGCGAAGAAAGCCGTCGATACCTTTGGCCAGCGGACCTCTATTTACAGAGGAGTCACAAGGTGGAGACACATATGTATACAACATAGATATATGCATGTTCCTCTGTTCATAACATGGGTACAAAATTAGGATTATTAAGTACCTGCGGTTAATCTTTACAGACATAGGTGGACAGGAAGATATGAAGCTCATCTGTGGGATAATACTTGCAGAAGGGAGGGGCAAAGTCGGAAAGGAAGGCAAGGTATGATTTGTTTTAGGGTTTTCCTCGATGACTTGGACTATGGAAGTAGATCTGGGTTTCTTTGATTTTTTTATTTTATTTTATTTTTTTGTGAGAAACTGAAATGAAGCTTTAGATCTTCACTGAGTGAGGAAGATTCTAATGGTTGTGTATTTGTTATGTTTCTATGTGCGTGACAAATGATTGCTGCCCATGGATCATCACAAAAATCATCATGTCACAGTTTATTTGGGTAAGTTCATTTCGTGGTCTTTTCAAGTTAATTTCACTGTGCAACAAAAGATTCTTCTTTGCACTATGCATATAAATATATATTTATATATATGTGTGTGTGTACATATACACATTTCTGCATGCACAATCATATAATATGCATCCAAGCTTAGATTCTCCTTGGATTCTTATATTGGCAGTGTAACTATGTTTATTATTATTATATTATTTTTAGGTGGTTATGATAAAGAAGAGAAAGCAGCAAGAGCTTATGATCTTGCCGCCCTTAAGTACTGGGGCCTGACTACTACTACAAATTTTCCGGTGGGTTTATATTTATTTCATTTGTTGTAGTTTTGATAATTTTAGTATATGTACAAGTTATTGATATTTATTTTTTCCTCGTGTTGAAGGTATCCAACTATGAGAAAGAGATTGAGGAAATGAAGAACATGACTAGGCAGGAGTTTGTTGCTTCTCTTAGGAGGTAGCAACAAAATAATAATAATCATGTGTTTTATATTTACTCGCTTTTATACTCTCTCTCTCTCTCTATATATATATATATATGTATATAACGTGGTAGTTGGATATTTGATGATGCTTGAAATCTAAACCTTTAGATTCAATTAATTTTTTATTCTCTCATTGCAGGAAAAGCAGTGGATTTTCTAGAGGAGCCTCTATGTACCGAGGGGTCACAAGGTTAGTTCTTTGGGTATATGCACGTGTTTATATTCTTTTTCTAGTTCTAGTTCTAGTTCGTATGTTGTGCCTAATTTTAGCTTAGGCTCTGTTTGTTTCTAAACAATGTTTTTTTTTTTAGGCATGTATTTCTAGACAATGTTTTCACGATTTTAATAAAAAATGTTCTTCTGAAATGCCAATAAATAGTTTTCAGAAAAACACATTTTTACAAAGCAAAGCAGTACTTTAGTTATGACTTGTTTGTTGTAATAAAAAAATATTTCAGGCACCATCAACATGGTCGTTGGCAAGCAAGGATAGGGAGAGTTGCAGGCAACAAAGATCTCTATCTCGGAACATTCAGTGAGTTAATTTTTTTTGTTTTTTGTTTTTTTTTTTTCTTTCCTCTTTCGTTGGTGTTTTCACATTTGTACCATAGTGGGAAAAAAGAACTTACCAAGGGTAAAAAGGACAATCCACATCTTTTTAAGATAATGAAATTATTATTAATTTCAATTTCATTAGGCCAAGTGCTTTTTCACCCGAATTTTTGTAATAAAATTGTGTCCTGATGGCATTCTGTTAAAGTGATCATCACTCATCAATAGAATCTCTGTATGGTCAAGAGTTCTTATTTTACGGCAGCAGTAGTAAATGCTTACCGATGTTGTGGAAGCTTTGTGAGTTGCCTGCATACTTAACTAATTAAGGAGCTACATTTTTTTTTTTTTTTTAATTTGGAATGAAAAGAATTAAATTTTTAATATAAAATTTTTGAAATTTTTTATTAATTTAATATTGTTATGTTTTATAATTTAAAATATGTTCAAAAAAGTTAAGAAAATTTAGGTAACATCTGATTTGTTTTTGTGTTTTTAGTTTTTATTTTATATTTTAAAAATTTTAAAATAAATAAAAAATATTTTATTTTTTATTATTTTAAAAATTTTCTTGTTTTGAATTAAAAAACACTTAAAATAATTTTTTACTAATTATTTTAACTATTTTTTATTTTATGTGTGAATTTATTTTTTGTTTATAAAAATAAAATTTAAAACATAAATAATTAAATGCGTTTTAAATTATGTTATTATTATTTTTAAAAAACTTAAAATGAAAAATTAATTTAAAACAAAAAGTAAAAAATAAAAATAAAAAATAAACTAAATGCTGCCATGGTATTCAAAAACTAAGAAACTGAATTATTTAACAAAGCCGAGAACCTGACTTTAAATGCTTGAAAGTCATAGAATCGAAGTATCACTAAAAATAACATTGCTACATGTTAATTCATGTAATAGATGTATCTATGTGTTTTGATGGTGAATTCATTCGTGCTACAATAGGCACCCAGGAAGAAGCCGCGGAGGCCTATGACATAGCCGCGATCAAGTTCCGGGGGCTCAATGCAGTTACCAACTTCGACATGAGCAGATACGACGTGAAGAGCATCGTCAGCAGCAATCTTCCGATCGGAGGAATCAATGGAAAATCGAAAACTTCATCGGACACCGCCTCAGATAACCGGAGCGAAGGCGGACGATCCGACGGCTCTGACCCATCCTCAGTTTCGTCCTTGACCTTTGCCGCCGGATCACAGCGGGTGGCGGCAACCTCCGCGTTAAGCTTCGCACTGCCCATCAAGCAAGACACCGCAGATTACTGGTCAATCCTTGGATACCACCACCAGAACTCTCCTCTGAACAATGGCAAAAACCGCACTACTTTCCTCCAAGCTTCGACTAGTGGTACATCCTTCCAGAGTACAACACCAACACCGTTCAGCGTGGACTTCTCCACAAGTACTTCTACCACCACCAACAGCAGCGGCAACAATAATAATAGTAATAGTAATGGTTTAATATTCAATGGGGGTTACCTTCAGCAACAAAGCATTAACGCTTGTGGTACAATTCCTTTTGCTACACCCATTGCCTTGAATAGCAGCAACAGTAGTTATGAAGGTTCTGGTTTTGGTAACTGGGTTGCACCATCCCTTCACTCCTACCAAGCTGCCAAGCCAAATCTGTCGCTCCTTCAGACACCGATTTTTGGCATGGAATGATCGATCAAAGTGAAAGTGAATGGAGAGGTTGAGCAATCAATGAGGGTTTGTTGGGTTTTTTTTGTGGGTTGGTGGGTTGAAAGTCTCCTTTTGAAGAAGAAGATAATGATGGAACTGACAGTCATTTCGCAGGAGCTAGGGACAGTTAAGTACTAACTGAAGTTCTTTGTTATGGTCAGAGTTTTTTTTTTTTTTTTTTTTCTTGGGCTTTTGTTTTCTCCTTCACTGACATTATGAGTAGGGGTATAATGGGAAAGAAAATCTACTGTAATGTTTCATCTACATATCTTAGATTCTCTGCCGATATATGGTGTACTTTCTGAAGTCCTATGAGACGGGTCTCCTTGTGGCTGCTGGTGAACTGAGGAGCTCGCTCTTCTTTCTTTTTATTTTTTTTTATTTTTTTATTTTGGTTTTTTTTTTCCTTCTTCTGGCTATGTACAAACTTCAAAAAATTTTGTGATACTTCTTGGGCAGGTGAACTTGGCACTGATGTCTGACACTGCTACAGTTTATTAATAGTGATTGTGTTTAAAGTAATAAAAAATAAAAATAAAATAAAATAAAATAAATTTATAAACTTATAATTTGTATAGAAAAATAAAAGATTAATTTTTAGAGTTTTTAAAAAAATTTTAATATTTTTAAGAGAATTTTTTTATTCCAAATGGATAAGGTTTTAAGAGTTGAAAAAATTTAATATAAATTTGTAAAAATTTGTAATTTTAGGGTTTGTACTGTGAAAATAAAATTTAAATTTCATAAAAATCTATAACTTTCAAAGGGGTATTTTAGATTAGCCACGTATCAAATTTATTTTTGAAGTTTAGTTACTGAGCAAATGTGAGCTTGGTTTTTGTTTCAAGCGGTGGGTGGCCAAGAGTTGAGCCATTTTGAAATTTTTTTATCCTAGTGGAATAAAAGAAGAAATCATACCAATCGTTGCGTGTTTTACACATTTCAAAAATATTTTAGGTCATGTGCATGGAGAGAGCCACTTCTGTTAATGCGTAAACCACCGAGAGGTAAGTATATATGTTTTATATATAAAACCAGACTGAGCATAGGTTCAATGGAAGTTATTACCTCTCTAATTTAAAAAATTTTACAAAATTTTATTAATTTTATTTTCATTTACGAGTAATATTTTACATTTATCTTATAATTAAACTTTTATCTACTCTATTTTTGTTCTTTTATTTTTATTTGCTTTAAAAATAGATAAATTTTCAGTCTGCTATATATAATCTAAAATAATATATTAGTGCATTGCAAAAGTCAAATTATGTGGATAGAAATATGAATTGCAAGATACTGACAAATTTTGAATCGGTATATATCTTCTCGCTTCACATGCCCTGCAAATTGAGCTAATGAGACAAAACGGCAAATAGGATGCTGATGCTCCACTAAAATCAATTTTTAGTCATTTCCCAGGTGAGATTGTACTTTTTCAGTAAAAATTATTCTAAAATTAAGTAATTTTTTTTTTTTTTAAGTGTTTAGCATGTATTTCAGATTCAATTTTTAAATTTATAAAATAGAAAAAATAAAATATTATTTTTGTAAAATGAAATTGTATTTTAGAAGGAGCAATATTGTTTTTATCAGAAAAGTTTTATTAAAAAATTTTGTCAAAATGGAGTATATTTATGAATTTATTAATTTGAAAATATAAATTAAAATATTATTGCATATATATCATTATCTTATTATTTGGAGATGAATTTATTATGATTTTTATAAAATATTATTTTTTTTATTTACAATGAAAGTTGATAGTGTTTTTCTTGAATGTTAAGGTGAGAGATAGAGGAAGAAAGAGAGAAAGAGATGAAGCCATATTCCCCCAATTTGTCTATCTTGTCAAAAGCTCAAAGATGATTTTACACCACCAGCTGTAGGAGTTGGATTTATGGACAAAAAGCATGGTCATAAAATGCAAACAAATTGGAAAGAAAGCATACTTGTACCCCATAAAGGTTTTTAGGCTCTTAATTAATGGGGCCAATGAATCGACCAAAAGTGAGAGAGATAACAAGCTTTAGAGATTTGATTATAATAATACACAATAGGACAGAGAACAAAACCCATATCTATATACATCTATATGTATATCTTGCTGTATGGCTCTCTTGGATCTTTTGGTGTTTCTTTTAGGACTTACTGAGATTCAATTCAAATCCTGTCTTTTCTTGTCTCTATTCCCCACCTTGATGATGCCTTGTCTTTTGTACCTTTCGGCGTGTATATATATGAGAATTTCCCACCCCACTACCATGCCTTCCTCTTTGACCACCACTTTGACTGATTCGTTATTCCCGTGGAACGTATAATTTCAATTCATTTAAAGTTGTAAATCTATTTATATATTTGAAATTAAAAAAAGTGTAAATTAATTATTTGATTTAAATTGTTTGAAAATATAATTTTTTTTAGTTTAATTCTAGATTTTATAACGACTTTAAATATAATAAATTATAATGAAATTAAAAAATTATCACAAAAAATAATTATTTAAAATTATTTATAATAGTGATTTCACTATTATAATAATTTTAAAAAAAATAATGCGGCTACTACTTTAATATATATATTCATTGGGCTTCTTAGTTTCATATTTATTTTCTATATATATATATATATACACATACTAATTTTAAGTTGATCAAACTGCTGATCATGAATGTCATGTATATTATTATTTCCACTTTATACCTCCCTGGTTAATTAATTGCATTTTTTTTTGCTTGTTATACTTTTGATTAGTTATGAATTGTTATGCTTAAACCTATGATTGGGATATGGAAGATGTCCAGCAAAATGGATGCATGAAGTTGTCATTTTCATTGCTACTCATATTTAGCTGCATCTAGCTTCAAATTTAACATGATATATACAAGATGTCTCTACCCAGTCAACCAAAATATTTTAACATTTTTACAGAATATAGATATATTATCCAAACAGTTGTATGAAATTCAAAATAGCTACAAGTGGATTATGATTTAAAAGTCAAGCAAAGATAATCACCCTTACAATAGTGCAAAAAACCACTAGGTGCCATTCCATAACTCATAAATATATAATATGTATATTAACAATAACTTATACTTATGATATTTTGAATAAAATTAGTATTAAATTTCTTATATATTTGAAACTTTAGATAGAATGAGGCTGCAGCTTGACTGGCATGAGCACGGTTTCCTCCCACTCATGGCCTGGGTTCGACCCCAGGCCCTTTCCCTTTCCCATTGACCATTCAAAAAAAAAAAAAAAAAACTTTGGATAAAAAATTTAAATTAAAAAAATTATGACAATTCATAAATTTTTATTTTTTTTTTTAAAACTTTAAGATCTAACAGTTATTATATGTGTTTTGGTCTCTCTGCCCCCTAATTAATTTTTGATAAGCATTATAAAATAAAATACAAATTATGATACTTTAATTTGAAAAGTTCAACTTCTTAGGAATTAATCATAATTAAGCGAAATTTAAGTTGACAGTTTTGATTTGAATATAATCTTACCTTTAAAATATGATAAAATTTAAAATGTCTAAACTGTTTTACGAGATAGATAGCAGCTGAGTTTACTAAAATAAGAATTGAGCAGGAAATTAGTATAAAAATGATTTCAATCATTGAATAAAAGAAAAAATAATTCTTATCTATTGATTCTTAATTTTCAAAAAGAACATTTTCAAAGATCATCTAATTTTATTATATAGGTAGTCCCGATCCCTCAGCCAAATTGTCGAGCGAGATGTTTGAGGCCTCCCTTCACTAAGTAGCCGTTAGAGAGAACCTTATAAGTAACAATTTGGATGAAAGTTTGATGGGTTTTGTGTGCATTAATAAACATTAGTTCATTATAGAAAGTTGTCCGATGTCAATCTCTAATATTCTATTTGAAAATATTTATTTTTAAAATGAATTTGATTTTAAAATAAAAAATTGATTTAATTTGATTTGATAAATAAAATTTTGTATTTGAAACACATATTTGATTTTAAGAATTTAATTGAATTGGTTTAATAAAAGCATTAAATTTAACCATTTTAATAGGAAATAAAAAAATATACAAATGTAAATTTGTTCACTTACTTACATAGGTTAAGAAAAATAATGAATTCTCATTAAATTTTATTATTTTGAATTAGATTTTAAATGATATAGAAATTCTGAAATTAATTTAAGTTATGAAATAAAATAAAATTTAATTCATTAAATTTTATTTTAGTTTCAAACATTAGAATTAGTGAAAATTCTCAATAAATGAAATCAAATTTTATCAAATTCACAATTCTAAACAAAATGTAATGGATTTCATCTTGTTATCTTTTAAATAATGAAATTAACCAGAGACTGGTTGATTTAGATTGTTGATTTTGGGTTGAAATTGGTCTTTACCAGAGCATCTTCAGGCTTGCCCACAAAACAAAATAGGCTCCATCTAGCTAGTTCAGTATAAATGTTATTGATGAATATCTTTTAGATTTTTTTATCACTTGACATATTCTAAAGTCATACCAAGTAAGTAACAACAATTGCATGTCTGATCCCTTATAAGGAGGGGACAAAATAAAAGAAAAAATGGATTGTGAAACTTGAAAAAGTGAAGAAACTAAAATTAATGAGTATTAATTAAGGCGTGTGTCTGCATACCATATACACACATACACATGCATTGTGAAGGAGGATTAACTTCTAACTCAAT
>JAVXUM010000021.1:7240347-7252868 GCA_035590655.1 Pouteria glomerata | reverse complement strand
GAGAACCGTGTTACACCTCTAGTCAGGCATCCACCTATCTCAGGTAGGCATCCGCCTCTCTCAGGCAGGCAACCGGCAGCAGTCCAGGAAAATATCATCTCATAATCCCTATTAACGTCCCAACTCCATATGACTTCATTCAAGTCACGTTTATAACTTTTGGAAATCATCCGGTGTTATCATAATCTATCATCTCAATCTTAAAAATAAATATAACACAATCGTGCCTCGGCAAGTCACAATCTATGGCACTCTCGGCCAATCCAATTATCAATTTCACCGGATGAAACCAACCCATATCCCAATGCTCATGATATACTCAATCTTGGAATTAAACACTAACTCAATGTAATATGTATTCACGTTCATTCTTATCCATAAAATCCACAATAATTGAATTCGGGGACAAAAGAAACCAAAACGGCCCAACTTGGCATTCGACCGTCCGGACGGTACCATGCGACCGGCCAGACGCTCCCCAAAACCCAAAATTCTCCTAGCTCTCGGCCGTCCGGACGCTCCCTTCAGACCGTCCGAACGCTAGGAGCGACCGTCCGGACGCCCGACGCCTGGAACCATTTTCTGAGTTCGTTTCCAACAACGACCCAAAACCAAAAATCAACCAAATCAAACCCCAATTCAACTCAAATCTCAACAGTAAATACTCACATATGTATATAGCATGATTCTACAACTTCCATTTAAAAAATAACTCAAAAACATGTAAGATTTATCAACATTCATGCATATATACATATATATATACAAATTCTTTCACATTTTGTCAAAACATACATACATATATATCAAAATGTTCCCTACAACGTCTAGAGCACGAATCTAAGTCCCACCTACCTCGAATCTGAAGAAAAATAGAGAAAAACAAAGAAAACCACTTTGAGCTCCGAATTTCAAACTCCGATTTCTCCTTCCTCGCTTCGAATCTCGCGAAACGGACCTCACCACTGCGATCACCGCGTAGAGATCTACCCGGATCGACTATTCCTTTGCTCCAATCCACTATCTTTCCTCTTTTCTCTCTCTTCCCTCTTTCTTCTTCATCATCTCTCTCTCTTTCTCTGGTTCGCAGAAAAACAAAAGGAAAGAACAGAAAGGGGAAAAGAAAAAAAAAAGGAAAGAAGAAAACCCCGGGCCTCGGCCCACTTTGTCCAGCCCAATCTCAATCTGAGCTAACCTAACCCGTGAAAAATATAAGCATACATTTACACTCATTTTAATTATTTCATTTTCTCTAAAATAATACAAAAATATACCAAAATAAAATACCAAGTGTTACAAAATTGGTCAAAACTAGTTCAACCCCGATTGAACCAGTTGGACCTTTGATCCAGTTCTTGTTTTTCATTATTTAGATTTTAAGTATACTTACATTTTATTAATATTTAGATCTTATATCATGTTTTATATATTTATATTTTTATAAATATTAATAATTTTTTATTATGTCATCTGGTTAAATCTTGATTAGACTCCGGTCGGATCCCAATTTGTTGAACCTCTCAATAGTCCGGTTCCATACCCCGGTCTGATTCTCTGAATATTGATTGAAACTTTCAAAATTTTTAAAAATTTTTCAAGTTTGGTTGAAGTTCCAAACGGCCCCCTAAGTAAGTAAAAAAAATATATCCTCTTATATTATATTTTTTACTATGTATTAATATGGTCAAATTTAGTATTTCTCTTAAACCAAATCGGTTCAATTCTTAAATTTAAATTGTATTTTAAAAATATAATTTTATTTATCAAATTAAGTCAAATTTTATTTTAAAATCAAATCAATTTTAAGAGATGAATATTTTCAAACGGAGTGTGAAAAAATTTGTTAGTGACTTGTTTTCTAAGATGGGACATGCTCAAATACCTGTCAAATTAATATTTTTTAAGTACAAGTACATAATATTATATCTATATTTATACCATTATGTAAAAAAAAAAAATACTAAGAGTAGTTAGAGAAAATTAATAAAATTAACTATTTGCTAAAACTTAACTACCACTAATCACCCACAAATTAAATGAAGTGTATAAGTAATTTTTTAAGTTATTTAAGTAATTTTACTCTTTTATTTTTCTTATATCGTACATGCATGTCATTTAACTATTCAATACTTTTATAATTTTCTTTTGTTTTATTTAAATATGTCTTAATTACTCATCATGTACTTAAACACCTTCAACTACTTATTATTTATTATTTAAAATTATTATTTAATTATTTTAATTTAATTTTAAATAAAATAAAAAATTAGACACACAGTATGTGCCCCATTTCTAGTATAATATAAGTTAAAAAATAAATAATTTTTCTTTTTCCTTGTGTTTTGACCACTTTCTTCTTACTAAAAAATAAATAAATAAATAAAAATAATAATTAAAAATTTATGTCATAAAATATTTTAGGGTGTGGGAATTCCAATACTAAAAATATCCCCTTACAAAGTTCATATTATCATTAATTTTTTATTATTAAGTGCCGTTTGATTGTATAAAAAACTCCAATTCTTAAGAACTTTTGTATTTTAGCCGTTTCGTTAAGTGCAAATTTTAACAATCTTTAATAATATTTTTGTCACACCTTGATTTTAAGATACATATTTAATCCTTTAAGAAGATAGACATCTATAAATCTTTCAAAATGGTGATCACATTTTACATATATACAAATAAATTTAACATCTTATATATTATGACTTTAAGTTTATTCTCATAATCACAGATAAAAAAAATTAACACAAAACTAGGTTAAAACAAAAGAAATAGCTAACTCGGGTTTTTTTTTCTAGCACATACAGTCACTCCTAAGTCAACCTGAAAAATTTAAAATTTAAATGTGAGTGTTACACATTTAATGAAAATATTATACTTAAAATAAAAAATAACAAATTATGTACCTTTTATTTTTATTATATAATTTAAGGTGATTTTTCATTTATACCACGTATCATTGGAACTCATCTCACATTAACCCAACTAACCATCTCATGATAAATATGTCTACCGTTATTTATATAACCAAGAGTCTGCAAATAATTAAGAATTAAATTTAACGACAATAATAATATTACATTATATCATTAACACCATGTTTCATTTATCAACTCTTAACATCACATTATACCCTATCGGATAGTAATATGAATATATCATCATATCATTGTCACAATTTCTCAAACATTAACGTCGTCACATTATTGTACCATATCTGTTAGTGATAAAAAAAAAATAGTATTTCATTACATCATGATCGCCGCATCCCTCATCTGGTAGTGTCGCGATATATATATAATGAATAATTTAAATATTATTGTAACTCATAATTGGCACTATTTGACCTGTGATTTGAGATCTCAATTATGAACAATGACTTTAATAAGATTGTCTCATTAGCCTCATTTGTCTTGGCCCAATCTAGACAGTAGCATAAAGTATCAATCTACAGACTAACATTTTATAATTAGTCATATATCGCCATCAATACAATTAATTTATAATTCTTTATATAATAATATCAACTCTACTAATTATCATTCCGTAAACACTTATAATTCAACATTAATCAAATTAATTTTTTAAATAAAAATATCAACGCTCACATTTATTATTTAAAAATAATCGTATATCACCATTACATAATTAGTTTATAGATCGTCACTATTTTATTATCATCACAAATAATTTTTTTTATAAATTTTTAGAATAATGATTCAATTATTTCTTAAATGAAAATCTCCTTTCTTACATTTTAACCATCAATACAATTATTTCACAATTAATCAATATTATTATTTTTTTATCCACATAGATTATTCCATAAATAATCACTACTTTATCATCAATGTAACACCCGGTATTTTATTTTGGCATATTTTTGTATTATTTTGCGTAAACGAAATATTTAAAATGAGTTTAAATGAATTATTATAATTTCCCCAGGCTGGGTTGAGCTCGGAGTGAGATCGGACTGGACAAAATAGGCCAAGGGCCCGTGTATCTTTTCTTCTTTCTTTTTCTTTTCCCTTTGGTTCTTTTCTTTCTTCGGTCTTTGCAGCCGACCCAGGAGAGAAAGAGAGAGGAAAGAGAAGAGAGAGGAAAGAGAAGAGAGAAGGGAAGAGAAGAGAGAGAGAGACTTGAGGCTGGAAATTGGTCGATCCTAGAAGAGTTCGATGCGGTGATCGTCGTGGTGCGGTCCATTTCACGAGATTCGAAGCGAGGAGGAAGAAATCAGAGTTTGAAGTTCGAAACTCAAAGTGGTTTTCTTCGATTTTCTCCATTTCTCTTTAGATTCGAGGTAAGTAGGACTTAAATTCGTGCTCTAGACGTCGTATGGAGCATTTTGATATATATATATATATCTATATATATGGTGTTTTGATGAGATATGGAAGAAGTTATATATATATGTATATATATGTCTGTGTGTATATATATATGCATATATGTTGATGGATCTTGCATATTTTGAGTTATTTCTTAAATAAAAGTTGTAGAATTATGATATATATACACGAGTGAACATTTATATTTGAGTATGGAGAGAGTTGGGGCTTGGATTGGATGAATTTGGAGTTGGTTCGAAGTTAGAACGAACCAAAAATGGTTCCAGGTCTTGGTGGTCCGGACCGGCTTGGTGGGTGGCCTGGACCACAGTGAGCCATTTTGACCGGTTTGGTTGGTTTTGACCCCTGACACTTGTTTTGGCCCTCTGAACATATTTATATGCATTTTATAAGTGTTAAATGAATTCTAAACCATGAATTAGATGAATGTGAATATGTTTTATATTGAGTTTATATTTGATTCCATGATTGAGCATATCATGTGCATTGGGATTGGGTGGTTTCATCCGGTGAAAATGATGTGTATAATGGGCCGAGAGTGCCATTGAATTATGTGATGTGCCGAGGCACGTGTGATATATATACATTGATTATGATTGTGAATATGGAACACTGGATGAGATGTATGGATTGGATATTTTTTCGGAGTACAGCCGGTTGCCTACTTGAGATAGCGGATGCCTGCCTGAGATAGGTGGATGCCTGACTTAAGGTATAACACGGTTCTCTAGCAGTAGGGCCAGGGGGTGTAACACGGTTCCCCTGAGTCATACCCTGCTTAGCAAAGCAGATGCCTGACTAGAGGTGTAACACGGCTCTCTAGCAGAAAGGTCAGGGGGTGTAACATGGTTCCCCTGAGTCTTACACCTGTGGGGGTGTAACACGGTTCCCCACATGTGATATTTATATGAGATATATATATCTGTACGTTTGCCATAAGCGCTAAAACGGTGTGTTTGGTAGTCATGCGTGTCTTGGCTGAAAGTCTTACTAAGTGTCACCCGTCCCAGGATAAGGTTGGGGTAAATGGAAGATATAGAATGCATGGGCCATGGCATTCCATCATACCCATTACATGAAATTACATGAGACTGCATGAATGGTTATTATATATATATCTTGAGCAATAGATATAGATGTTATGAATGATGCTAATGTTTGATTTATTGTTAATGTATGAGATATATAATCTAGATAATGATTTAAGAACTACAGAGACCTGATTCCCGAGATGAGATACGTAGGCAGCTTAGGCGTGAGTGGCATAAGTCCGGTCTATACTGTGGATGGTAATAATTGGGTTTGTCCTCTTAAATTAAAATTTATTTATTGGGGTTATAATTATGTAGCCAGAGTGAAGGCCTGATATGGTTGGTTGTTATGGTTATGTATATTTTGGTTAATGCCACCGGGGTGTGGCTACATTAATGTCTAGGAGGAGGTTGTATTAATTTGATATGGTAATGAGGAACAGTTGTTAGTTGCTCTGATAAAGGTTATTTTGTATTGATTTGACCTTGGTACATGTTTTAAATTGTTTTAATTAGTTCCTATATTCCCATACCGTCCGTCCCGAACAATTTATGTTAGGGCGTGACATTTTTATCTTTTTACAATGGCATCATAACAGTATTACAGACAAAACTAACATATGAGGTTAAGTGTAACAAACATTAGGGTTAAGGGAAGGTAACTATTAGGTTCAAAAGTTTGGGAGAGGTCCCAGTAATAGACTAAATATTTAGGGAAGATAAGTGTAATTTACCTTTTTTCTTCTTTTATTTATACGTACTTCCCAACAATTTGTGCTAATTGTATATAGACCTTTCCAACATTATTATTGTTTATTTTTTTAGATTGAAAAAATTTTGGTGCCTACTTATAAAACTTATAACATAACTTAAAGAGAATATCGTTTATATTTCTCGACAATCAAATCATAATAAAGAAATGGAGCTTTTCTTTAAGTTAAAATTACTTTGCAAATTTAACAAGTTTCTCAACGTTTTTTAGTTTTCAGTTAAGTCCATCATCATGGGTATTGGTACTTCTCTTAGTGCAACTACTTTACTGACAAAGGAGTTAATCTTCTAGTCTCGAAGGGGAAGAAATGCCTTATTTTTTTCTGAAAAATTAACAGGGAATAGTATCCATTTCACTATTAGAAAAAGACTTTTCCTGTTACTGAGGGTTTTGGCCATAATTTAAGTTAACAAGAAAACTTCATGCATGCTCATGCATGGAAGGTTTGGTTGAAATTGTTATATAAAATTTATCAGCTTTGAGAGGTTGAAAGACATGAAGTATATATTTTAATTCCAAATAATTGATCATTTGTCTTTAATTAAATAGATAACAAAACCTACAAGCCAATGGTCATTGAAGCATGTATTGATACATCCAATAAGGACATGCAGAGACCCCATTTACAGGTTTAGGCAAGTACATTAATTCTTCAATTATAAAGTTTTTGCTCAAATAGAGCACGTTCTTTTGGGATTTTTCCAAAAAGTGAGTTTGCAGGTCTGCCAGAGTCACAAAGATTCAAAGGGTAAGGACAAAGATAAACATGAGGATTAGGTTGAGTGGGTTGTCACTGCTTTACGATTGTAAGGAATTTACATTCGCTGATATCTACACTAAACTAACAACGAGGATGTAGATATAAATATGAATATGAAATTAGTTGAGATTGTAGATATGAATCTTAATTATAGATGTGGATATGATTGTGATCTTTGAGTATAGCGTAACAAGGATTACTATAATATTAATATGGTTGATACCCAAAATAGATTGAAATTCAATATTATAATATAAATGATACGAATACTGAGATGTAGATGTATGACAATCAAAATAGTATGCAATATGGGGAGGCATTGCATACAGAGAGGAAATCAATTACAAATAAGAAACCAAAATTACCTGTATCTAAGCATCCAGTAATCAAAATCTTAAATTTCAATTTCAAAGAATAAACAGAGGTGATCAAAATTGTATATAGATACAACTTTGATAAAATTAGAGATTTAGGAGATCTAAATTAATCTACTTCGCTGAAATGAAAATCCGGGGATATGTTGGTTAAGGAACCCTCTATTTGACCACCATCATCCATTTTTTATATTTTCAGGAAATAATGGTCATTTGTAGCCTTCAATTTTATAACTTCCTACTCATCCATAACTTGGGGGAGGTTATTCGTAACTTCTCTAGTAAAACTTGTAATAACTTCCATTACTAGTTCTCTCCATAAATTTAGGTGCCAAAGATTTTTACAAAATTTTTAAATATTTTTACACAAATTATCTTTAGCTGATATTTTATGTCAAAGCTAATATCAGCTAAATCAAATATATGCAGTTATTTGGCCGATCAAGAAGTTTGATTTTTTTTTTTTTATCTCAAGTAAAATCTTATCGGTTAAAATCCTAACTTAAATTTTTTAGGCTGATATTGATAATCGCATCATTTGATTATGAGATAAACTTAATAAATATTTTTAGACCAATATTATAGGATAAACATTACATCAAAGTAAAAGTATATGCATGCCAATCTGACTTGAAGATATAACTTACATCACATCAAAGCGATAGTATATCCATACCAATCTGACTTGAAGATATAACTTAATTACTAATGCACCTTAATTACTAGTGTGCCTTGTGCATTTGATAATTGTTTACCCATACACACAATATATACATTTGTATGCATATTTATATTATTAAGCTTTTCCATCTAATTACCATATAATTATTCAACAAGTAGAACACAAAGAAATTAATTATCTTATACTTTGAACAAATCAATAAACCTTTCTACAGTAGGAGGAATCAAGAAGTTATAATTGTAGTATGAAACTTCTTCAAAGAATAAAATAAAATTTTAATGGGATATCATTGATCCCCTAATTAGTAAAATTTTAATGCTGGAATGGACAAATTCTTATCCTTTATCACATTTTCAATTTTTTTTAAAAATAAGATCAATAAAAATAAACTAAAAAAATAAAATAAAAATAGAAATATATCACCTAATGATGAAAAATTGAGGTTTTGGTCGGTTACGGTTGTTTGCAATAAGGATGAGGGCAGTTGCGGAATACAGCGATGGTACAGTGATGGTTTGTAGAGGAAGATGGAGCGTGAAAGCAGTCATTAGTCTCAATGATCCAGTGAGAGCAACGTCAACAGCGTTTGAGGAGTAGAGGTGGTCGATTATGGGGCTTCTCTGCGGTGGGTGTTGGTGGGTCTCGGGAACACAAGGTTGGAGAGAATGCTGTGGAAACCAAAGGAAAGGGGAAGGGTTTATTTCATGGGGGGAGGAACCAAGTGAGGAAACTGATTTGGTGAAATTATTTTAGATTTTTGGCTATAGTCCTTTAGAGCCATAACCAAAATTCTAATGGCTACCACAAAACCAAACTAGTAGTGAAACTGGGAGCGATAGAACAATTTCCTATTACTTGAGTATCAACGGCTAACATTCAACATTTGGCTACTGCTTTTTTTGACGGTTGCTAAATGCATTCTTTGGGTTTAGCGATGGTGGTAGCCAAAATACATTTTTCTAGTAGTAATTAAAATTTTGACAAACAAGCCCTTATGTAGCATTTTACAATACTACACCAAATAAGTAACAAAAGATAAGAGTTTAAAGCCACGTTTGAATGCAATCTAGAGTGTTGGGATTGACATCCCGTTCAACTTCCCCGAGCGTTGTTTGAATTTGACTTTATGGAGACTAAAAATTGAACCTTCATGTTGTCACAATTGAATTCAAATAATTCTGTACGAACCCATCTAGTGTTCTAGGGATTGTTTGGACACAGTTTTGACCCTCAAAACATTAGAATTAGGAGATGGATATTCAGAGACAAAGTTGTAAAACTTTGAATGTTTCTTTCCATTGGCATAAGAGTAAGGAAAATTGGATATAGGAGTAAAAATTGATGGCCAAAATATTAAGAAAGTATCAACTTGGACTTTCTTAAAAGCTTCCTAAATTAAAACTTTATTTCCAATCCTTCAATATTTTACTCCATAGCCAATTTAACAATTCCGAAAATATTTAGTGAAGTCCTTTTATCCTCTAATAGTTGATGAACACTTATAATAATTGCATATTTGTATATATATATATATATTTAGAGGCATATTTATTATCTCTTTCACTACAATTCTATCAAATCTCTTATACACTTACTTTTTTGGGTGTTGTGCATTTTTCTGGGTTTAATTCATGCTAATTGAGGTCTAAAAGAGCCACGAAATTATAGGGATGGAGCCTGGAAGGAAAGGTAAGAAAATGAGCAGTGTATTTATCGTAATTGGACTTGTATGCAAGGAGCAGCAAATCAAATCATGGGTGGCGACGTGAGCTTTTGATCGCCCCTCTAATACGGCGCCGGTATTTTGGAAGTTCAAGGTTTTGGACTGCGCCAAGATTTTGAATTCGGAGTCGCCACTTAACCCTTTCAAGAAGAGTTCAAATTTTAGTTTCTTTGTTTAAAACTTGATATTTTTATTATCATTTGAAAATTTATTAAATAACCCTTTTAATGATTTATACTGATATGCATAATAAAAAAAAAAATTATAGGTTCAGTTCATCAATTGCACGCGATAATTGTCATACTTAGACACCTAAGGATGTTTTGAGTCCATTTTCGATTTTGCTCTTAATTACATAATTTGAAGCATGATTTTATTAATCGTATGCAATCACAGTTAATCACAATAAATTTGATACTATTAAAATATAAATAATAAGTGAATTTAAATAATAATAAGTTAAATTTTAGGCCCTGTTTAGCTTATGACATTTCACTAAATTTTAAATACTTTTTATACTTTTTCTAATTAAATTTTAACATATATTATCTTATATCAAATTAACCATATTTTTATTGTATTTTTTATCAAATTTTTTTCTTTCAAACAATCCCATTAAATTATCAGTTTGATAGTACTGTATCAAAATAGTAAGCTACGAATTTCAATGATAAGTTCGATAATAATATTGAGGATTGATGGCTTTTGTATTCTCTGTCCGTGAAAGTCACTTATTTTAATAATAAAATGTTATTTTTAAATTCTGTGGACTTGAGAATGACGAATTGGTTAGCAGTAACGGATGTGGCTTCCAATAATGTGAAAAAATTATATTTATCCTCTTATACAGTTAACCTCGTAATTGAGTTTAATTTTGAATGGGCATTTTTATTTTTTAAGTTAAAAATTTAATTGCTTGTGGCTGAGTTTTACTATAAGTAAGAATCTTTATATTTTCTTTTACAATTTACTACGGTGCAAGATTTTACGTTAGACTACTTAAGTAAGTAGAAATGTATCTTTTAATGTTTACGGGAGTGTCACAAATTTTACTTTTTAGTTTTTGGGAATGTTTGGCACTATATAAAATTTGAGAAGGAAAAGATTATTGAAGTAATTATTATATAGTAATAATTAAGGTGATAACAACTTAATTATATTTATGCTTAGATTGAATAAATATTACCTGGTAACAGTTATATTATGTTTGAAATACTAAAAATTTTAGAAAGATAAAATTGATTGTACTTTGAATGAAGGTAAACTGACCAAATGAATAAGTCCACAATAATTAAATTGATGAATTATGTAAAGGAATGTTTGGTATGAGACAAAAATTTTTGGAATAAAAGATTGCAAGAGTATAAAAGAACATCTTACGAGATAATAAAAAAGTTATATAATTTTCTCATTACTCTCGTTATCGAGCTCCCAACTTGTAACAATTTATCCCATAATTAAGAAGGTAAGATATAATTGTTATCCCATATTTCAAACTAATATAATGATACAAAAATTATTTCAGTAATTTACCTTCTGTTACTCCTAAAATAAATATGCTCTTAAGGGAAATAATTCTCCCTATAGTAGTAAGTAAATTTAAAAAAAAAATGATTTTAAATTTAAAATAATATAAATTTGATGGCAAACTTGTAACTTTCAAATTTACTTAAAACTAAATATCTCCAAATTTACCATTTTTAAAGTTATTTGTTACTTATTATGACCACACTAAGCTAACGTTTGGGAAGAAAAAAATTAATTATTTTTATAGTTAATTACTAACTAATTACTAAAAATTTAATTTGTTTGTATTGGAGAAGAAAAAATTTTTTTAATTTTTTATTAATTTAACATTTTTTCATTTGTACTTTAAAAAAAATTAAAATGTAAAAGTATAATTTTGATAATTTAAAAATAAAGTTAAAAAATTAATTGGCTAAAAGTTAAACTTTTCCTAACGCAACGTAATACTAAGGCGGTGTTTAATTTATTGAAATTAACCAATACTTACTAATTTTTATGAATTTTTTTATACTTTTCTTTAATTAAAATTTATCCCATATCATTTTTATATTAATTTTTTTATACTTTTATTATTATTTTTTTGTTATTCAAATACCCAAAAAAATAATAATAATTAAGTGCTAGATAGAGGAGTGGGGGTAGCCATCATGCAAAGCTTTCATTGACAATTTTGATTACGTCGGCGCCCAATCACAACCGCTTTTTTATCTTCTAATAATTTTTCATGTGCTGGTAGGCATAAGTCACTTTCGTAGCTTTTACAATATTATTAGGATATAAAGCTGCAACAACGTACATATTGATTTGGCAACGGCCAAATCACAACCATCCACGTGGCGAATTTAATGCTCTGGTGCCGAAAGGGCTTTCCACTCACGTGTATCTTTAATTTCTTCTCAACATCGATGGGCATAAATATCACAATATTAGTTTGGATAAGCCGGATAAGCATCCCTCTGAAATAAGTGACCACTTAGGGGCAGGTTTGTCATTTTACATTATCACCGCTGTCCTGTTGCTTTCAACGGATAAACAAACGGATGAATTCCATCCAACGATGAATGATGATATAAGTGTGTTTGGAGTTGTATAAAATAAAAGGTTAATGTTTTAGGTTTTGTGTAATGAGTAAAAAATTTAAATTTTATAGTTTCGAATTTTATGTAGTGAGTATAAAATTTAAATTTTATAATCTCAGGCTATGTATTTATTGAGATTTATAAAATTTTATATTATTTTATTTTATTTTATAGAACTCTGTATATATATATATATTAAAAAAAGGAATAATTTA